>JBCIKM010213670.1:0-12618 GCA_039654465.1 Melibe viridis | reverse complement strand
CTAACCTCGCTCCTTTAAAAATAGACGATCGAGAACCCGCAGCCATTACGGCTGACCTTACCGTGGGAACTATGTCATCACGAGGTCGCGGCGTGATCGCAACAAAGAATGAAATATTCACTTACAACATTTTAAATCACATCTCTTCCCTATTGTACCCGGTCACTAATTAATTGCCTTTCAGTCAGAGTAGCATCCATTCTCCCAAGACTCGATAAAAGTCGTGTGAGTTGCTGATTTTTTGCCCACCGGTCACATTTGCAACCTTAACGGGCCATTGAAATAGCTTGAATGTGAAAGTTGAGCACCTTTTCGTTCCATTCCCTGAACCTGACTGCATTTTCTCAGGGTAGTGATAGTATTCACCCTCTTTTTTTTATCATATCAATACGGTATGACTACTATAATACTAAATATTGAGGAACGTTCTGAAAAGCGATATCGAATACCATGTATGTGAAACAATACCAACGGAGTTAACCACTTAATAAACCTGATATTTGAAGGAGCTCCATACAGATTTTTGTGACACATGATCACTGACTCAGAGGGTTAGCAAAAATTTGTGTTTTTCCCCCTATGATCGTATTTTCATATTTGCTTAAACAATTCGTATTTTTGACACTGGTTGGTGTCTCTGCATGCACAAAGCTAACTGGCACCACAGTCTGGCTTTGACAGGCTTCGTACCAGTTCGTACTAATAATCTTTCTCATTTCAATAACTTTTTCTCTCCATTTCTTCATTTGTTTACCCTTTCACGTTTTCGCTTCATTAATAAATAACAAATCAAATGCAATTCTAGTTTTAAGTGTCTGTAATACTATTCTACATTATTAGTAGACATTTACATTTAAAACAAGACAACAACACGAACCATACACAATGAATGTGGAGAGTTTATGTTAACACAAACACAGCATGCAATCGTTTCATTTTATCAATCATTTCTCATTTCAAACTTTCATATCATTATAACCAACATTTCAAGTTTTTAGTGTCAGAATAATATTCTTTATCACAGGTATTTACAAAGTTTAAAACAAGAAAAAAGAAACACTATGCGTAGGCTCGATGTTACGTGTTATCGGTAGAGATAAAGAAGAGTTTAACTTGACTGCAGTCCCCCTGATAGTTCCTGTGTGTTAACATGGCCATCACAACCTCTTTTGCTCAACTAGTTTAGTCGGAACTTCACACTGCCACTAGCTGTAGTTGTGGGTTTTGAATGAGCGACTAACGTTATGTTACAACTAAATTTACTTCATTGTTCTGCATTTCAGCCAAGGTAAGTAAAAACATTTACATCAGTGAGACATAGTTACTATGTTAGTAAGGAGGTAACAAAAAAACCCAAAAAACAGACTGAGAAGTTACATTGCAATGATCAGTTTATAAATCCTGAGATGCTAAAACCAAGTTTGATTCTACTACAAAACCAATAGTACACATGAAACCGGAGAGCTAAATAACGATAAAAAACAAACAAACCGGGTCCTGTGAGTTCCCGAACAAGACTTTTTCCAAATTTATCACTCTGCAGTTTTTCCTCAACACTGTACATCCGTTTGCCGTCAATATCATCTTCATCAATTTCTTGATCAACATATTTCTTCCGTTCTTTCGTCCTCTGATAGAAACAAAGAAAAAAACATTGTTATTGTTAGGCATCTGCTGCTCAGGTTGGAAAGAGGATTAACAAAATTTGGTTAAGTTTGTATATACTGAATAAAAAAACTTTGGGGAAGAAAAAAAAAAAAAATGCTTACAGACCCACCACCACCAACAACCACATAAATCACTATAAAAAAAAAAAAAAAAAAAAAAAAAAAAAAATTGGAGGTCCAAGCTGAATCAAATTATCAGAGAACCCAACCCCCACCTTTCCAAATCAATCCCCATCAAAATTGACTTTATTAACCAGCTAGGAAGAGATTGCCTCTATCTCTGCCTATCCATTGTCATTGACACATATCATCATCATGTTCCCCTGTGCTCATTGATTCCATCACTTGCTCCATCCTTCCTTCCAACCTGCCTTCATGTGTGAATTCATTTATTCATTTTTAATCATTCATATTCCTTTATTTTCCTCTTTCTTCTTTTGTCGTTTCTTTCTTTCTATTTTTGAATCTTTTCTTTACACAAACTTCCAGCCTTCCTTTAACATGGCATTTAATTGTACTCCTTCCTTCCATCCATTTCCAGTATTAAGATGTTCCCTTGTTTTCCATTCCGTCTTTTTTTTTTGTTTTTCATTCAATTTATTATATTCAATACATTCTCTTCTCCTTTCCTTCCCTTTTTACCCTTGCCTGTCTTTCGCACACATTTTAGCAACAACCACGAAAAATTTAATTTTTGAGTAATCTGTTCGAAACAGGATTCAATCGATAGATCTCATCACGCTGATTGTTATGGTTTTTGAATTATCAAAATATTTTCAGAAATAAAAAATTTCCAATTTTTTTCGGGGGGGGGGGGGGGGATTAAATTTGGGGTATCTTTTCCAAAGAGGAAAAAAACTCAGAAAGTTGGAACGATCGACTGTAAGTTTTCAGGGGATTTCTTTCAATACTCTTAAATAAATTATGCTATTTTCGTGAACTGTGGCTCCGTTGAGTAATTTTTGATGCAGAATTCAATTACGAAGTCAGAAATTAGATATCTCTTTTAGGTTTTCCATAAATTTGAGATATCTTCGTTTTACGCAAGATTGAATGTCTCAAAACAAACCATTACCACCACCACTGAAACCGACAAGTACATAAACAAGCACTACCACATGCAGCATTATCCATCTCCACACCTCTCTGCCATGTACCCTGGTGTAGAGTTCAACATATTTGCATTATTTAAATTATTCTGATTAATTAGAGTGAATTGAATCTGATTAAAGACAAACAATTTTTTTTCGGCCTTTGAATCTGAATGAACAGTCTTCAGAAAATCACTCAGAATCAAGCAAAGGAAAAGAAGTCTACAAAAGAACATTCATCAATCTCTGAAAATCATAATAAGCACAGAGCAAATAACCCAGACTCTAAAGCCTACAGCACTAATCCTTGTAAAAAATCGAAAGCACCATAACCAACTGATGAGTGTAGAATAAAGTATTCTAAAAAGCTTCGAACCTATATTTTTTCTTACATTTTGTGGCTAAACACTCAAAAATGATATATTTTCCCTTTCCATCTCATATAAGTTGTAAATTAACTTGGGTTGTAAATTATCTTATAGGCCTGGAGATGAATCTTCTCAGATCAGAAAAGGGTGCTGCAAATTAAGGATAACCATAGCCTATCAATGATCAGCGCTATTCTTCCATTTTTTCCCGACATAATCAATATATTGGTAATGTTGATGTTCACTATTTTCTTTATCATTTAATTAGACTAAAAAAAAGATAGAATAAACAAAGCACAAAAGTCCATCCTGAATGTTGTGAGCATGAAATTTGTCTGAATTAGGCAATGACTACCAATGCTTTGCTCCAATCATAAATAAAGAGTCCCGTCTAAAGTGAAAAAAGTATGTTTGGAAAGAGTTAACTGGACTTCCAATCAAAAGAAACAGTAAACTCTTCTTGCAAAGAAACCCAGGGACCAAGCTGAGAGACAATCATAATAAAGGCCTTTCCAAAACAAAACTCACCAATTTTCGCCCTCCTTCGTTTTCTTCAGATGCCATAATTGCTATTCAACGCAAATATTTAATCTAAGAAATAGATTCAATCATATTATCAATGCAAAGCTAAAAATTGAGCACAAGCATCATGAAGGACAGTCTCAATCACTTCCAGTTCACCACCATAAGTAGATATTCCCATCACTCGTACCAAAAATGGCCGAATGCAGGAATCGACCATGATGAATGAAGACCAAAGATTCTTTGAGGAATCGAGTGTCTAAATACTTGATAAGTGTAACAAAATTGTGTTTCAATCAGTATCGCGTGTGCTACAAATACTCTCCCACATCACTGGAACGAACAAGCATACAAAACAAAACAAACAAAAACAAATACAAAACAAAAACAAAAGAAAAAGAATAAAGCAAAAAGACAAAACAAAATAACACACACACAAAAATCAGTGTTAACATATTGGTAAAGTCTTTTGTTTGGACCGCTGAATCTCGATACAGTAACAAAATTCATGGCTGTTTTTATGGTTAGGGAAAAGCCCTTTTGGTAGAGGCAGCTTACCTACCCCCCCCCCCCCCCCCACACACACACACACACACACACACACACACTTTTGCTATTGAAATCTTCGTCCAGAACAGTTCAGACGTTTAGCTGAGCTACTTATTATCGTTCTTTCCTACACCTTTGTGTGTCTTGTTATGAGAATAAGGAGAGAGATAATCTATGGATATCTCATTATTCTCACTTCCAGGCAACTAAGGTCATCGTGAAGATGACAATCCCTGCACTGCATGGTCATCCTTAAAAAGTGCCCTATTTTGCTTTCCCTCCCAAATGTTGTTCATATTTTCCTCTAATTTTCATGTTGTGTATAGAGCAAGCCCGGGAGATTCTTTTGACAGCAGGATAAGTTCTCTTTCCTGTACACTTGTTCTACAAAGTGCTGTACAAGGGGTCTACTGTGCGCTGTGTCCATAACAATGAACGCGTTCTAGTTAAGTGATTAAACAGCAAGAAACAAGCCAAAGACAGTCGGTAATTCATCTAGATCGTTTGTGTAGAAGTGCGTTTCTTATTTGTTTGTATCTCGTTCATTACCATTGGAGATGCAAAAACCATGGATTCGCTGTTTAAAAAAAGAACCCATAAAAACAAAACAATTCTTTCTTTCTTTATTTCTTTATCTTTATTTACTTTTAGCGCGAGCTTTAATTGCTATGCACAAACTTTCGCCACTGATCCCTATCAAGGCTCTTTTTTTCTTTTTTTCATCTACAAATTTACAACCTTTCTTTTCAACCATGTTTGAGATAGCTTCTTGCCGCAATTTCTTTGGTCTACATCTGGACAACTTTCCTTTCTGTTTAAAAATTTGTTTTGGGATCCTGTCATTCTCCATCCAAAACATTACGAAACAAAAACAAAACTATATCTCTATCAGGGAGCTGTTGGACTCCCGTGCCCAAAGGGCGTGGGGTGGGCTAGATTGCTATCCATCTGCCGGTACCGTCTTATCTATCATACTGAGGCGGTGCACTTAGGCTGGCGTCTATAATGTCCCATCTGGGGCATATAACCCAGACAATTATTTTCCCCAAGGAAAACATTAAATTAAGGGATTTTCTTTAAAAATCAGTATCATGCAGCTCTGTTTAATGCGTATTTGGTTTTAAAATGACAAAAGAGCGATTTTTGAACGTCCTACGTTATCTGTCAGATGCTACCTGTTTCTTACCCAATACTCCAAAGGGTTATCAACCTTTGGAACTTAACTAAGAATTTGAAAGCCTCGTAGTCCATAATTTAGGGCATACTATCAGCAGCTTAGTTTTTCTTTCATTTTTTGTGATGGAAAACTTAAGTCCTTGCGACTTCCTCGGCTCAGGGGGTCGGGACTCACAGGTAAAAAATCCCTGGCGTGAATGGAGCATCGTCGATGGGAAGAAGCTGCTGCTAATGCAAATGATAATGACGAGGATGATGATGATGATGATGATGATTATTATTATTAATATTATTATTATTATCATTATTACTATCAGGCTGTCAGCGCTCCTTCGGCTGTCAGACAATGTGGACAGGTCGCATGGATTTATGGTAAATACTGGATAACGAGTAGAAAGGAGAATCGATTATTCAAAATCAAGAATCCAATTCGTATCGTTTTTTTGTAGTAGTCGGGCTTTACCAAACAAACATTTGCGGTCTTTACGAAAATTTATCCCCCGTGTTCAGATTGAGATGACGACCAAATAATAACAGAACAAGAACACAACAATCAGATATTGATTTAATGAGCAATAATAAAATATATTTCATGGATTTTTTCTTGGAGGATGGAATTGTGAGGGAAAGAGAGTAAATATCTGGGCTAAAACTGAATGAAGCGCGGTAAATTTCTTTTTGTAAACAATGAAGCTGAGTTTTTAATAGTGCAAACTATGAGATAGAAACGGGAAAAGTCTTCATATAGTTTTATTTTTCGACGGGACACTTAAGGAAAATTTTAAAAACTGTCATCCTTTGTTCAGAATAGGTTTCGACAAAAAAGGCGATGTTTTTTGTTAAGTCACCGTCGCTGGCTTCCATGTTCATTGCGCATGCGTTAAATACTATGTTTTGGTTTTGAGATGTGGACATTTCCGCCGTAAGACATCGTCTGCTTCCTTCAATGTCTGGAGAAAGTTTTGAACCTTTGCTTCCTTATTTCAGTATTATTGAATCTCAGAGATAAACTCGAAGTGGTTTCAACCCTATGCAACAGAACGATCCTCCATCAGGAAGTTACCAAGAGTGGTTGCTCAACTCTTACGTGAACCAAATGGCTCAAACGCACACCAACACGGCCCTGTCGTGGCGGAGGTTGTATCTGAGTAGGGCTAAATTGAAAGCCAGCAGTCGTACATCGGCTCTGTTGTCTGGTTTTGCCATGGTAAGCTCTTGTAATCTTTCGTCTTTTTGTTGTAGTTATTGCATATCTGTGTCCATTGCTAAACTCCCTACTCAAGAGTGTGAGTGAGACAGTGACCACAGAAAATTATAATATCCCACCATCAAACTTAGACTGCCACCTTAATTCTTTCTTCCCCAGCATATAAGTCTATGGAATACAATCCCTGAATCAATCAGACAATTTCAAGCAGTGCCTTGACTACATCACACTAAGATCAAAGTATTAGAGAAGCTTCCAGAGGCCCACCAAGACTAAACTTGCTCTTGGTGTGTCTAATTATGCCTGCATCGACAGTAACTAATACTCAGTTCCACTGAGTCAGTCAATATAATTGAAGAAGAGACAGACAGAATGAGAGTTAGGAGAGAGAGATAGCAAAAGAGGGTGGAATGGAAGAGAAAGGCCTTTTGTTGTCTGTCCCCTGTCATTGATAACCAGGGTTCTCACTCGGTCTGGAAGTCGGAAATTTCCAAAATATTCTCCTGATAGGGAAAAATTGGTCTGGACTTGATTTGCGATCACATTTGGGGAAATCAATCTGCGGTTCATGGATGCCAGTAAATGAGTAAAAGAAAAAGAAGAAAGAGAACTAACTGTCAATTTGGCGCCAATGGCTCAGTGTTCAACATAACTCGCAACAAGTTCTTTTTTATTGTAAATTGATTTTTTGTACAAGATAATATCCAATAATGTTTTGGAAGTGGTCCTTTCTGTACTATTGATACTTCTGCTTGTTCTTCGGCCTCAGTGACTCTTGATTACTTTATGTTGAAATCATGTAGCGCCTACTTAACTGAAATATAGTGATTTTTTTTTTATTGATACCAACTAACACAGGACAGTAATGTTATCTCCCTGCCTTTAATGTAGGGTGAAGAATTTAGGTTGAGAAAAGTCAAGAAAGAATTGCAAGACTGTCACTGTCCAATTTAAAAATTCTCTACAAAGTCTTACATACATTTGTCAACCTGTGATTTTCTATTTCTCTTCTGACAATGATGACTCAATGACACAGATATTAATGATAGCAGGAATGCTTGAATTATTGAATTTTTTAATGAAGTAAAGCTATATATAGCATAAATTCTTTGTTGTGCTTTTTACACCTACTGTTTCTTATCCCTGTCACCATGTTAGACAGTCATTTTTCTGCCTTACGCCAATGGCATGCAAAATCGAAACACACTTAGTTCTGTGTATACCTTTTGTTACATATAAACATTTATGGTGTAAATATTTTGTTTACTAGGTTGCCATGGTGGAGATTCAAGTGGATGAATCCAGTGGAGAAACAGCAATCCCGGAATCCTTGTTGATTGTATTTGGAGTCTGTACAACTCTTCTTGTGTCAGTGCATCTGGTTGCCCTAATGATCAGCACCTGTATCTTGCCAAACATTGAAGCTGTCAGCAATGTGCACAGTGTCCAGGCAGTCAGTGAGTCGCCCCATGATGAGATGAGGCTATGTGTGGAAATGGCCTGGGTGTGTTCCACTGGAATAGGGATTCTGCTCTTCTTGGTGGAGATTTCCATTCTCTGTTGGGTGAAATTCTACACACTCAGTAAAAATGCAGCAATTGTATCCACAGCTATTGTTATACCCGCAGGAATTCTGTTCTTGGTTTTTTCTTTCATGTTTTATAAAAAACTAATGGCCCACAAGTATCAGAGGCATTCGGAAGGTCTACGAGAGTTGGATGAAATGGCACGTGAGCTCCACAGTGATAGGACAAATATTGTTTAGTCTCTTACATTTATTTCTTCATAACCTCAATATATTCTGAATATTTATTATGAGGTTTTGAATGTGGTGATTCACTGCTCAGAAAGGATTGAATGTGAAGTGATGAATAAACTGAAATATTGTAAATATATTAAATATATTAATTTTCTTGAACTTTATCAAACAAAGCAGTATGCGTAATATTAAAAGACCCAAAGGGCTATACCCTCCTCAAAGTAATATTCAGCTGTTTTTATCTACAGTTCAACTGTTTGATGTCTGCATCTTTGGTAACAGGAGCTTAAATGGTGTTGACAAGTCAGTTCTCCCTTTCTCTACAACTTGCCTGTAGATTCATTAATCACTCATGCACACTTCATCATATTCCTGATGTGTTGTCCAGTCATTTTTTTTTTAATTATCAGTGGGGGATAGGTAAGGACACAAAAAATTTGTGTGGAACATTGATATGTGAATCACACACAAAAATGAATATCATGGTGAAAGAAATAACATTCAAATAAAAAACCAGAAAGAAATGATTGAAGTTTTAGTTTTTCCTATTTTAAGTTTTAAAGCCCAAATTTCTCAATGGAAGTGTGTGTTTTAGATTCATATGTGAGCTTTAATTTTTTTTTTAACTTATAAGATATATGGTCTGTTATACATAGTTTACTAGACTATTTTCCTGCTGGCTATATCTACTGATCCTGTTTGGCGGGATGTATGGAAGTTTTGTTTTACAGTACTTCTTCTTGTTCCAGAATGTAGATGAGGAAGAGAAAATGTAGAAAGATAGGAATTGAGAGAGGCAGGAAAAGAGAGAAGTAGTGTGTAAGGAAAAAAGTGAGAGATGGAGCAAGATGAAAATAATTTTTAGTTGGAACAGAAGACCCTGAACCATGAACTGATCTCATGCGGCACTTTACCCAACCAATTCTTATTCGCTTGATCGTTTGATATGAATTTTAAATGGATCCTCCCCTAATACTTTTACCTTTAAACTCTTCTATACTCATCAATGACAACACGGCACTCATTCTGCTTTATTTGACTTTTCAAGACTTTTTTTTTTTTTTTAAACATGTTTGATATGAAATTAGTATACACTTGTTCCTTACAATTGTTCCTGAATGTAAAATATGATTGTTTAACTGCAAATTCATTGTACATGACATGGAAATAATTCCTACTGAGACGTTGCCCAACATTGTTGGTAATGTGATAAAGAAGAAAAAGGTATTGGTGAAAGTAACTATCTTTCTATAATACATTTTTTACTGAGTAGTTGATGTAAAGATTTGAAAGATTATAAGGTCAGAACAAACTTTATTTTGCCTATTAAAGGTACCTCCTGTGGTAGAGATATCTCTGTAAAAGAGGAACCCTCAAATTTTTTCCATATCCCTATTATGACCTCCCCCCCCCCCCCCAAACCCAAATTCCTAATAATATTTAAGATAAGATTAAAAGCCATGCATTTGTGCACATGAGGAGGATTATATGTACCTATATATATATATATATATATATATATATATATATCTCATAGCTTTGACGTTGACTTCGTTTACATCAAAAGGAATTGTCGATTCAAGACCGATATTTGCAACAACCGGATTTTGTTTAAAATTTCTGTTCTAAACAATAATTTATACATTTTTCTTTTTTTGACATGCAAAGTAAACATTTGTCAATATGTGAGTGTTTGGTACACATACCCATGATATTTAATTTTGAGCTTTAAAAAATTTTTTTTCTAGATATATCGGAAAACCGTTATGGGCTATTTGATATTGTTTTTAGTTTAACAAAAAGCAAACATAGATAAAAACAGTTTCATTTTGAGCTCTGTTCTTCCACTTTTCCGATGATATCAGGTTTGCTTATAATAAACAGGATTTAAAAGGAGTATTTTGTTTGAAGTGAACCACTAGTGACCGTAAACATTGAAAAGCTGACCCACATAGGCAGTGCCACCATGAGCAGTTGGTAAATTTTTATCACCTGATGGCCAGTGGCAGCAGAGAAGTGTATTTCAGTGGTCATCCCGTATTTTGTGCCTTATGGTACAAGTACAAGCTTTGTCTCAAGCTAGGCGCACTCAGTACTTTTATTTGGGGGGGGGGGAGGGGGGACTATAGATTCTACATCTTCTTTGACCATTATGCGTCGGTGGGTGGCAGCCATTGTTTATTTTTCACATGTTGAGAATTGGAAGGCATATTATTCTAACTGCGCAAAACCTGAAAAAGGAGTTAATTGCTATTCTTGAGCAGTCCTTTGAACAATCAATGAAATAAAATCATTGTAGCTGTCTCAAATGACTTAACCTTTTCTCTGATTTGCTGGGTGGAAAATTGTTATTATACTGAATTCCTTTTAGAGCTTGAGAAATCAAAATCGGAATTTTGCAGTTACAATAATATGCTTTTCCACCCACTTTTTGTTGGGAGAGATGATATTTTTTGTCATTGTAAATCATCTCTCTGTGGTGTCGGTATGTGTTTTGAGAGATGATATTTATTTTTCAGTGTAAATCATCCCTCTTTTGTTAGTGGTTTGACCTGTTCTCTCTTTTAACTGATTCTATTATCTTACTTTTCCTCCCTGGGCTCCTCTATTGCTGATTGCTGTTACCCTTATGTGTCGTGGGGCCCAAAAACCACCATTAAATAAATAAACAAATACTCCATACCCATTATAGCTTTTAACAGTATGAATCAAAACCGCACTGCAAAGTACTCTTCTTGTAAAGATACTGAAGAATTGAGGAGCTAGCACTGGACAATAGATGATAATAAACAGAAAATAAGTGCCGAGGTGATTTAAAGCTATAGAATGGCACTGTGCCTATATATATTTTCCGTTTATTGTTATTTATTTTCCAGTACCAGCTCCTCTATTTCTTGTATGCCTATACGCACACCATTCCGGAGCATATGCCTCATGTGGGTTCGTCTTTCTGTGTTGTTTTTGTGTCTACTGTTTCGACAAGTGAATAGAAAATAAAAACAGTTTGTTTATGTTTGTTCAGAGTGAATTGTGTCTGGATTTTATCAGCAGAAGTGATTGTCAGTGACTCAGGTTTATCAATGGGCTTGAAACTAGTTTTTAAGAGTGGCGGATGGCTCATTTGGTATGCCCACTATCCTGGCAGCAGCCAGATGACGGGTGTCGTGGCAGGTCCTGGCTTAGACTCCCTCCTTGGACGATTGCCTGTTTTTTCCTTTCTTTCTATGGCTTTGACTCACCTCGGCACTGAGCCAATACTATTTTTTGCTTATTGTCATGTTAAGTTACTGCATGACTTTGTCTCCACTCTCTGGTTATGTTCAGAATCTCAACTTGATATTCAAAAAGTTCCAAAAAAATATCCAAGTGAGTCACTGAGGGGTAAGTACAATCAATGCACTTTCCAAACTTACTAATGTAGAGTATGGACTTGCCTTTTGTCACCTTTTTTATTTCTATGAGAAATAATAGGAGAGTAAGTCATGGACCAAAGAATCATCAGGTCACACTCTCACTCACAATGTTCTATTATTTCATCAGGTTTTGTGCCTTTTACTCCAAACATTCTTATAACAGGCATTTGAAGTAAAAAGGGATATATATTTTTTTTCAATGGAAGAACTGTTGACTCTTTTTTAATGAATTGACAAAGATATCTGTACTATTCTGTTTCTAGTAGTATGTGGTATGCCTGTTGTTTGTAAAAAGTAAAGTATACCTTATTTTAGCATTTATGTGGTGCTTATCGATGTTCATCGCCATAATTTAAGTGATTTACTTTACTATAATTTGGTGAGCACAAACACGGAGCACATACTTTCTGTATCTCATTGGGGCAACACTGAGCTTGATCCAACTTGATACAATGAGGTGAGGTTGGTAAAGTGCTGTCCCAAAAGAGCACAACTCGAATGAATGCTTTTGCATCTCTCTTGTCCATCTCTCTCTCTCTTTCCCCTCTCTCTCTTTTTCCCTCTCCTCTCTTCCTCTTTATTTCTCTCTCTCTCACTCTCTCTCTCTCTCTCTCTCTCTCTTTCTCTCTCGATATCTGTCTTTCTCTGCCTCTCCCTCTCTCTCTCCCTCTTTATTCCTCTCTCTCACACACTCTCTCTCTCTTTCTCTGCCTCTCCCTCTGTTTGTCTGTCTGTCTGTCTCTGTCTCTCTCTGTCTTCTCTCTTTCTTTCTTTCTGTCTGTCTGTCTATCTGCCTCTCTCTCTCTCTCTCTCTCTCTCTCTCTCTCTCTCTCTCTCTCTCTCTCTCTCTCTCTCTCTCTCTCTCT
>JBCIKM010213559.1:0-12618 GCA_039654465.1 Melibe viridis | reverse complement strand
TTCATACATACGTGACAGCATCGACAGTAATACTCAGTTACACTGAGTCAGTCGATATAATGGAAGAAGAAGAAGAACCGTACCTGTCAATGTGGCCATCAGTACTGCCTATAGTTGAAATTGGTATATTAAAATGCGAAAAATAGTATTGTGCGCTTTGCTACTGAATAATCATAGTAGCCGTAAGAATATTGAAACCAACAAGTATTGCTATCATGTCAGTGCTGTCATAGAATTAGATAATTGCTAGTAAGGATTATTTTCGTAAAGATGTCTGGAGTCTGGGCTGTGGGTAGAGTGACCTGAGTGTCCTCCAATGGGTTTGTGCCCTGGTCATGTTAGCAAAGTTATTCAAACGTTGCGCGGCATCAATATGGTATCGGGATATCCTGGACCATCACGGACCCTTCTCTAGCCACCAGAAGAGGTGACCAATCGGCGGAAAAGACAGCAAAAGTCGTTGCTTCTTTGAATGTTCTAATGACGCCTTTATTCAGCAGCCAGGAATGAGGGTAGAGCACATCCTCCTACATTTACATCTACCTTAATTTCCTTTTTCAGGAGACTTTGAGGGGATAAAATGGTCAATCTTAATTAAGAAGCTATTTGGTGAAAGAAAATAGGAAATCTCTAAGTTCTGTTAAAATTCAGTAGGATAGAGTTCAAAGATAAATTGTAAATTTTAAAGATCACCCTAAACACCCCCCCCCCCCCCAAAAAAAAAAAAAAAAAAAAAAAAAAAAACAACAACAAAAAAAACCAAAAAAACAAACAAAACAAAACAACAACAAAACCACACAAAAACAACAAATAAAAAAAATTCAATTTCTACCAGGTGGCTCAGAAAAAAAGGGACCAGTCCAAATCTAATGAAATCGTGAGCAATGCGAAAATTGGAATGAAACCTTAAAAAAAAGTAAGACCAAGTAATCGCATTTAGTGTAACTATCAGTTTTATTGTTTGGGCAATGAGTAGATTTATGGCAGTCATTCGAAATAGTGTCCTGTCTTAGCACACCGACAAATGACGTTCAAAGTGTGTGATGACAGTTTGAAAATTGACCAATGACTCCCCATTTTGAGCGTCATTTTTCGGCGTGCTACGCAAGGAATAATATGATTGATAGCTGCCAAAACTCTGCTCACAGCCAACCAATATAGGTCATTTTTAAAATGCGGTTAGGTGGTCTCACTTTCTGTGAAGTTTCATCATAAAATGTGCATTGGTTTCAATCTTATTGGAGATTTGGAGTGATCTCTTTTTTAGGGAGTCGTCTGGGTTCAAAATGTGTGATGAAATTCCGAGACATTTCTGTTGTTTGTGGCTTGACCTATTATCTCTATCATCTTATTTCCCCCTGAGTCCCTCTCTGTGACCCTTGTGTGTTGTTTTGCAGTAAATTTTCCTACCAAAAGACAAACAAACCTGGCATATCCTGATACCGCCAAAAGCCCCGTCCCATTGGACAGGCAGGAGCAAGGCTAACCTGTCAGAAAATAACGGAATCTGACAGGATTCGGAGAGATGTTTGTTTGTTTATTGTTGGGTTTAGGACCCGACGATACACAAGGGTCATGGGGGAGCCTCAGGGGATAGTAAGGTGATAGAATTAGTTCAAAGAGAGAACAGATCAAACCACAAATAGAAAATAGATGAGTTACACTAAAAAATAAATATCATCTCTCAAAACACATATCGACATCACCCAGAGATGATTTACATTGACAACAAATATCATCTCCCCTTACGTGACGTAATGGCCATGACTCATGACAGCATTATGGTTCAGGAAGACCCAGGATCTTTAAACCCCCTTTGTATGTGTACTGAATACCTTATGGAGTTATGTACCAAAATGCATGAAACAAGGGATGGCCACCGAGTCGCAAACAAAAAACAAAAACAAAAACAGGACATCACAGAAAATAATAAATAATAAGACGATAGCTTCAGTATGACAGAAGTAGAAGTGCCCACCAAGAAACACCCACCAACCGCCCGCTTGGAGAGATTTCTTTCCGGTTAAATAAACGACAAAAAGTGAATAATAAACCATTCCTGAAACCAAAATGTGAGGAGACAAAGCACATGTAAAAACCAAGGCATGGTTTTCAGAAACAATACTGTTTTATTACCAATCAGTGAGCAATCCATTCATAAAGGTAAATCTGAGTAAATACCAGGGCACTGTGTTGGACATTAGAATAATGCACCATTTCCCTTTGTAACAGTAAAGGATACTCAGAAATGGAAGAAACACTTCAAAAGCAGAAACACACTTCAAACTGGAAAAACAAAATATAATTTTCACAGCTGGGATCAACACATCATACGGTCAACTGTTCACTGGCTTTATTCAAACCAGATAAAATTAGTATTAGTAGATTACAAACTTTGGAAAAACAAAAAGTAAAAAGACAACAGTGAGATCAAAAACAATGATCTTGACGGCAGAGGCCATCCACCCATGACTGTAAACTAGCAGCAAGTCATGGGGCCGTGGGATCTGTCTCAGCACGTCCCATCATGCATTGCTGCAGGGTGAGAGGCCGGTGCAGCCTGGCATGTGAAGGTAAAGGAAAAAAAAACAAACCCACAACCCCCCCCCCCCTCCCTTTCTCTTGCATGTTTGGCCAGGCTGGCCCAAAGGTATGCAAGTGTGTATGTATGTATGCGGATTATAGAGGCTGTAAGAGGAGATATAGATGAATAATTAAACCAGCAGTATAGATAGAGGTCATAGAGTACAAAACTTAATGAAGAATAAGTCTCGTGATAGGGTATATTAATGTTAAAATAGTAAAAAAGTAAGGTAAAAAACAGCTACCCATCAATACACTCGAAATTTCGACAAAATGTCAGTTCACAAGAGGAAAGCCATTGGGTTGAGCCATTGTGTCATGGTAGTGAAACAACGAAGTAATGGCGGGTAGGTGTCATGGTAGTGGAGGGTTGGGAGAGGCAAGGAGAATCCTTAGAGGATTTGATGGTCCCGCCCCCGTATGCCCGTGACCGAGCGGCAAGATGTTGGGAAGACATGCCTGGATAATGTAATACAGGCAAAAAAAAATACAAAAAGGCACCCCTGCTGTCTTATAAGGCGAGGAGCGGACACCTTGAATCAAAGATTGTGTAAAATAAGAGCGCGCTGTCGATAGACAAGACGAAGCTTTAGAGAAAAGTAAATAAATAAAGAAAAATTCAGAACAATAAATTGTCTAAAAAAATCGACCCCCATGACCAGGACTCGAACCACGGATCTCTGGATTGCCGGTCCAGTGTGCTAACCATTACACCACCGAGGCTGTCCGATCATTGAGAATATCATGGTGATAATGATGCCAACGATGTTGATATGGTGATGATGATTGTGATGATGACAATTTAGTTTTATTGACAACAATGACAATAATATGTTTGATATGATAACCTTGAAGTTGTGTACTGATAATCCCAATGATGATGAAATGGTAATATTCAAAATCATTACAACAATGATCAGGATATTACTTATAATTATAAAGATGATGATGTTGATGAGTTTGGTGATGATGAAGATTTATTTATTTAAGTAGCTAATTTTTACTTGCTATAGATAGTCTGTAAAATGCAGTCTTTGTAGTGAATGTCACCCAAAATCCTGAAATCAAAGTCCGATTTGACACTCTAGCATGGGCTGTATAACAGTTGGGTGCTGTTTGCAAAAATAACCAGAAATGACAGATTTGTTGTGAATTATTTCTAACAGTCTTACTCTATTTCATGACATGTTTATGCCTTTTCAATTGGGACTGGTATCTTGAAAAAAATATGTTACAATGTGATGAAGGGTTAACATAAAGGAAAGTAGCATTAGATAAAGTGGTAAAAGAACTGTCATTCTCATCATAAGTGAGAATTAGGGACAAATTATTCAGGACCAGGAAGATGCTGTATTCGGAACATGATGGAGTAGAAGGCCTGCACTGACCATCAAAAGAAAGTGGGCAGCTCTGCCCTTGATAAACGCTCCTGGGAAGTCTTGATTTGGTTGAAATATTGAACTTAAGATAATGTAACAAGTCATCAATGAGAATTTTTTGTCATTCTTGAACAGGTATTACAAGTTTCAATGAAAACGTTTCTTTCTTTCACATCTTCAAATTTCACACTTATGTCGTATTCCTTATCCTTGTTACACACTGTTTAGTTAAAGATGTGAAAGAAATTAAAGTTTTCAGCTCATTCTTAATTACTTTCCATCTGAAAGTCAACACATCCCAGTAGAAACAATGTCTTGAAAGTCTGAGTATGATGATAATAAATACAGTGAGTTTTGCTGTTTCATAGATTTTCAAAGTAAACAGTCTTAATACTGTAATATGGTTTTACTTAGGCCACCCGGGGTTATTTAGGCCACCCAGGGTTACTTAGGCCACCCGGGATTACTTAGGCCACCCAGGGTTACTTAGACCACCCGGGATTACTTAGGCCACCCGGGATTACTTAGGCCACCCAGGGTTACTTAGGCCACACAGCTGAAGAGAGATTTATCCACTAATGTCATTTTTGCCTTGTTTACTTATAAAAAGTTTAAAACTGCCTAAAATAAACAAAATGGTCATAAATGATATTCCAATGTGGAGAAATCTCTCTTTACAAAAGTAGCCTAAGAAACCTCGTTTTGCAGTACAGTTTATTCCAAAAAGTGGCTTGGTAGAGGCTGCTCTGGGCAAGGTCTGCAAATCCTCATGTACCAATGACCAAGCACGTCATTTGAATATAGTCCAGTTTGGTTGGAGAGGTTTGGGCATAAAAATCAGCCACTTTACTTGTCAAACAAGCTAGGAGGATCACACGAGTAAAGTTTTCCAGCCATTGCTTCCACCAAGATTTTGTTACTCAGTGATTTTCAAGAAAGGCAAAGTAACTTTTATGACACTTCGGGCAGCATATTATCCAGATCAAAGGTTTCATTATTGGATACTCCTGGCACAAAATGGACAAGGACAGTATTTATGGTTAACCTTTGCACAGTTCCGCTAAATCAATTATCATAAGTTAATTTTTGAATAATACTCTACATGATTTTTTACAATGTGCACAATAATGATACACAAAGGAACTTATTATAAAGGTTGAAGCATTGTTTTTGCTAGTTTTTTACTCGTGTGGCAACTCTGTCAATCTCCAATTAGAAAATGATACAAAACCTAAAGTTAGACGCCAAGTTCCTGTCAACATCCAATTCGAATATGATACAAAACCTAAAGTTAGACGCCAAGTTTCTTATGCTTGTCAACATAGGATTAGGGTAAAAGGTTACGGCAAAAAGAACCATCTGTTATGCTATGAATTTCAGTTGACAAATACTATGAGGTGATGCTATTATATATTCCATTAAAATGAAATAATTATTTTCTATACTCTCAAAAAAAAAAAAAGAAACACATAACCTAAACCTTTGAGAAAACGGAGAATAAAATGGGTTAAAATGGTTTTTAAGTCTTGTTTTGGTAGTCAGCAATAAGTATGAGTTGTTGACTTAGAGTGTTCACAACTCATGGCCCTACTTTTGTCTCTAAGGCAACGAAATGAGGTGTCCCTTGGGGGCTCTATTTTTATTATAAACATGTCATCATATGAACACTTCTCAGAAAAAATCACTGAGAATTTTGCAACCTGAGTTGTGTTTAAGATCCACTTTAAAGTGAGCAGACAAAAACTGAGCAAATCAGTTTTCAATTAAAAGTGGACCATGCAGCAACTATCAGCTGAACAATGCAACCAAGCCACCAGTCATCTGCAAGCATGGCAAAGCCAAAATGCAGTTGCGGTTCATTTCAACGTTGCTCTGTCAACATTTAGCCGAGGTATGCCTTTCTTTTTTTCAGGGAGTGTACCTTGAAATAATAACAGAGAAAAATTCTCAAAAAGGTCTTTAAAGAAAGAAAAAAATTTAAAGCAAGTAGCTAACTTACTCAATGCACATAAAATGTTAAACATTGTGAAAGCAAATTTTTATCTGACAGCAACCTAACCATATTAAAAAATACATGCAAACAATAAAGATTAATAGAAAAATACCCTATAATGTAAATCTTCTATTGTCTTATTGGAATCATCAAAAGATGAATAAAATGTAGTAAAACACTTGTTATATCCAATGTAGTCAAGAATGAAGTGTCAATCATCAGCAAGCAAAGGAGTAAATTCTCTATAACAAGTAAATTTTAAAAATCAGTCAGGACAAGCAGCTTAGAAAACACTGTATAATAATAAATTTTTGAAAAAAAAAGGGATGTGATGGAAATTCATTTCTTGAGATCATTTCAATAAAGAATTTATAAAGTTCTATGACATTAAATTCAGTACACAAATTATACAAATTATCACACAGTAAAAATTGAATTTATTGTGTGTGTGTGTGTGTGTGTGTGTGTATGTGTGTGTATGTGTATTTGCTTGTTTGTTTGTTTATTGAAGGTTTTAGGGTGCTACGACACATAGAGGTCAAAGAGGGGGCCAGAGGAAAGGAAGATGATGGAATTTGTTAAAAAAGAGAACAGGTCAAACCCCAAATAGCAAAGGTGTGTAATTGTGTGTGTGTGTGCGTGTGTGTGCGTGCACACGTGTATGTATGTGCATGAGTTTGTGTGAATGTGTGTATGTGCATGTGTGTGTGTGTGTCTGCGAGTGCATACGTATGTGTATGTGTGAGAGAGACTGTCTATGTCTCTTGTTCACATTTCACTTTTCCTCATCCTTCTTGTGTCTTTCAAGAAGAAAGCAAAGATGACAATAAACAAATTTTCAAAGTTAGAGAATAAAAAAAGTATTAAAAAATTTGCTAAGGTTGTGGAGTTTGATTTCACAGATTCAGATCTCAGAATATATCAAGATAGACAAAAACAGATTCTCATGCTTCAATTATTGTTACAAATGAAGTAGTCATCCAAAGAAAAAAAAAGTATTTAACAGTATCAGTGTCAAATGTAGGTAGTCAAGCTCTTTTGAGATTCACAACAATATATCAGGCATCTCAAGGTATGAAGACAACAAAGATAAGATAGATAACAAAAAAATTTTCACTAAGATATTCACATACTGCAAAACATAACACCCATAAGGCCTTTAGAATCTTTAGAAACTTTTGAGAAAACTTAAATTCTATGAGAATATTTTTCATTTGGGATAAAACCTTGTGGCACAAAAAATACAAAATTAATTTTGACATTTGCTTTCACAAAAGTTAGTGCCAAAGGAGTCATTTGGTTGTTTGCAACATCGAAGACAACTCTACTTTAGTGTTAACTTAAAAAAGAAAGAAACAAACTAGTAGATGCAGCAAACTATTGGCAAACACCTTTCTGACCAGAGACAAATACCTATCCTCTCCAACTGTGCAATATGAAACTAACCAGTCGCAAGTATTCAAGTTTTCAAGGATTGAGATAGCACAGTTTAATATTATGGAAGTCAATAAATAATGAGATAGGTCACTTATATCCATACAGATCAAATACCTTTAAGGAAAGAATGCTTATCAGAAAGTTTGTACGATCCTTTTCTAATTTTAAGGTGAAAATAAGAGGGTGAAAGGGGCAACCATTTCTTCATAAACAGCGTCATGTATTGCAAATTTTTCAACCAACAGATTTCAGATCTTTGCAGCTGAAGAAACTCTTTTTAAGGTATGCCACATGTTGCTTTACATGTATATAACTATTTGGCTACAAAGGAAGAGACAGTCTTCTCTAACCCTCCACACAATCCAGATTTATCGCCTTGTGATTTTCTTCTTTCCACAAGACTTTAAATGCCCCTGATAGGTCAACAATTTATATCACAAAGGAAATTCACAGAAAATTTGAGGGCCATCTCTAAAGAGGGAATGTATCGCTGCTTAAAAAATCTCCTATAATGTTAAACTTTTTGTACCGGTAATGATGTAATGTACTAATTCATTTAATGTAATAATCCATTTATATAGTGTCAAATCCACAGAGAGTGCTCTAACTGTGCTCACAATACTATTTACTATTTTACATGACTACTCAATACGAATACTTTTAGAGATTAAGGTACCCATCAATATAAGAGGTAGATAGTACAATCTAGAAACCAAATTAAGATAAATCATATTTGGCCAAACAATTGGCGATGGGATTTTTATTGGTGAAAAGGGGGCACCACTGGTCCTGGGAGAGCTAACTTGTATTGATGTCACAAAGGGATCTAAAGACAACATATTCATACTATCAAAATTTAGCTTGTGTAGACTTAGCTACAAAATGGGAACTAAAATTTTAAGTTAACAAAAGTTGTCCCAGCCAAATCTATAAAATGAAAAAGAAAAAAAAAATGAACAATGGAGAAGGCTCGTGGTTTGACACAACCTGAAGCTTTGACAACGCACATTCAGAAAGTTGTTAGCAAAATTGCAAAAAAGGCCAAAAGAACAGGAGTTTTTATCCTTCAGGGTGGGAAGTAAATCACTTATCAAAATTTCTGATCATGGTCTTAAATTTCTAACCTCATTGATTACTTCTTAACTCTTTCTGTCCACCGCCAAGCTGGATCGGCTACATAAGACTTGTTTTCACTTCGCTACGGCTATTCTGCCCTTTTTTCCGGCCCCCCTTTTAACCTAAATGGTGTCCCCGTAGTTTGAAAGCAATGGAATATCGAAAGTCGAATGTTATTGTTGTGAAACCAGGGTTTCCAGTCAGTCGATCAACAAAGCTAAAACTAGTCCAAGCGATGTCAAAGACACACGGCCCAAGAAGCCTATGAACTGTTTCAAACTCTACCCAGTGGCGCTGAAAGTAATGTTTATTGTAGTGATTCATCAGAAGATGATCCAGGGAGCAAACAGCAGTCTGAATCATCGGATTCAGAAGATGAAAGCCAAAGGCCAGGCCCTTCTAAAAGAAGACGTGCTGTCACTGACAATTGCGATTCGGCGACTGCTAGTGTCACTGGTTGCACTAAAAAAAAATCATTGAAAAAACTATTGAACGGATTTTGACAAAACTTGTAATATATCTTTTGGATACATTTTTCTACAATTTGGATTTAGCTGTAAAGGGATCACTGAAGACATCTCATATACCTGCTGAGTTGAAAAAAAAACAGTGTGAAAAATACATTCCTTTTTCTTTTTGCTTTCCTTCTGTCACTTCTCTACAAAGTATCTCATTACACAGGTCTTTGAAACATATATACAGTGCAACCTCGCTATTACGACATCGTCGGGAACGGTAAAACATGTCGTTATAGAGGGATGTCGTTACAGAGGGGTTGTCAATATGTGTATGTCAGGTGGGGGTGGGGCCTTGTATGTCTAGTTTTCCATTTTCCCTCTGCAGTTTATCCGGGCTTGGGACCGGCATGTATTCATTTACATACATGGCCACCTTGATAAAATGTTTTTGTTTGTGTGTGTGTGTGCGTTGCTCTTTTTGCTTGTCTGTTGTATCCATGCTACTAACTGTACGCTCTCATGTTGCCTTTTCTCATTTTTCTTTTAATGTATCAAGACATGTTCTTAGTAACTGCGGGCATAGCCGGTTGCTCTCTCTCTCTCTCTTTCTCTCAGGGGTAGAGGCGTTTTAAAGCACAATGTTGCCCCCCCCCCCCCCAAAAAAAATAATAATAAATGCGTCCATACGACCGACTTGAGGCAGAGGTCTTTGACCTCAAGACGACAATATCATAAGTTTTCTGCGTTTTACTTTTAGCTTGCCTGTTATATTAATGCTGCCGTAGCCAACCGTGTAATTTTATTTTACATCGATGTTTTTTGTTTGCATTTTTTTCACGACAAACTGTGTTTACTGCAGCAACCGCGGCAAGTAATTTGGCAGGCCGGTCCAATATTTCAATGTTATGGTTACAAAAGTTAGCGAACAAAATGGCCGTTCCCGGAAGCTTGCATAACCTTTCAACAGTTCAGGAAGTTCCGAAAAATCGGGTAAGGGCAATTGTCAAGGCTTTCTTTTTCAGCTCGTGTATGTAGACGAAAAACAAGCATTTTCATTGGCTGCGGCAAGTGGAAGAAAAAACAAACATTTTCATTGGCTGAGGTGTTGTACAAATAATGATTACTCATTGATTTAAAAACATCGCTTTCTATTGGATAATAAGAACTAGGCTGATTGCATTAGTAGAAGTTACGTTTGACCGGGAATTTCAATGTCGCTATTCAGGGATTTTGCCTAATGTAAGTCGCTATAGAGAGTTTTTTTCTTACTAATGATATATAATAAAAAAATCGGGACCAGAGTACCATGTCGCTGTTCAGGGAATGTCGTTATAACGGTTGTCGTAATAGCGAGGTTGCACTGTAGTTGAATAGGAAATTTTATCCCCTTTACATTGATATATACTTTTATAAGAATTGCATCAATAGTTTTCCCACAAATGTAAAAAAGCTAACAGTAGGTCGGAATAAGAAAATCGGTCCGAAAATAATTATGTCCAGCGCCTAAAAAAATTATGGATTATGGATGGAAAGAGTTAATCGATGGAAACTCACCTCCATTTCCCCCTGCTTTAGTCCAGCACAAACTTTATCAGCTTGCACACAATTTTAAAGATGCTGCTGACTTCACTTCAGTTAAAATTCTTAATTAGCAATGTCTTTCATTACTACCATCACAATCCATGTCATCACTAGTTCATGAGTTGCTTCAGTTATTTTTTACAATTAATAATGAAACATCTTGTGTATAGAAGAATACAATAAAAAAATGAGGAAGGTTGACTAGAATGTAAACATTGAAGGCTTGACTCCTGATATATACATTGTAAAGAGTTATTTGGTCAGTCACCAAAAGTTTACAAAGATGGTGGCCTGATAATGAGGTTCACAGTTTCAGACAATGATGTTACCTCTTTTACTAAGGTTTCAGCACTCATTTCAAGCTTTCATTCAGGCATGAGCAAATTCTTATGTGGCTACAACCCAGCTAGGAATATTTATAATGCTTGTTCCAAGGAAATGTTGTCAAGAATGAAGATTTTGCTCTGAAATAAACAAAGTGATTGAGGGGTCATCTCCAAGGTGATGCTGTTGAATCCCTTGTCACACAATTGTGCCTTTGATTCCACTGCTGGGAAAAGATAGATTTTGACAATCCTCCGTCTCAACATCCACCAAAGGTACGCTGGCTTCACTGAAAGGACTGGCAGAGTTGACAGAATCCAGGTCTGCTGATGAAAGCTTTTTCTCTCCTGTAAAGGAAGGGGAGGGGGAAGAGGAAGGTAGAGAAAAATTTATTGTTAGACTTAATGACATGTCAAATGGCAGTGTGCACAAGTTTAAAATACAATTTTATTGCATCAAATTAACAATGGGATTAAGAGAAAAGAGCATCATTACTTGCAGGGAAACCAATAAGATATGGCCATCAAATCCCATAAATAATAACAAAAGGGCTCCTGAAATTTTATTTTCATAAGACAAAAAATGTTTGTAATTTTTAATCATGAAGGAATTAAAAATAATGTTGGATGATTTTTCTGGAAAGTTTGTATCTCATAAATTGATTTGTCTCAAAACAATTCCTTACCCTTGACAAATTTATAAAGCAGAACAAAATAGACACCATTTACCATTTTATTAGCTTACAATGTGAGCACTTCTGAAATTGGCTATGTGGAATGTTAGGGCAATTGGTGGAAAAGAGATACAACTTTGAGAAGAAGCTAAGCAATACAAATTAGAAAATTTAGGTGTAACTGAAACAAAGAAAAAAGGACAGGGAGTAGAAGGTAGCCATAAATTAATATAGTCAGGCGTTAATGCTACTGAAAGAGCAAAAGCAGGTCTAGCCCTACTACTAACTAATGCTATTTTTTACATTC
Organism: Melibe viridis; assembly: GCA_039654465.1. Lineage (NCBI taxonomy): Eukaryota > Metazoa > Mollusca > Gastropoda > Nudibranchia > Dendronotidae > Melibe > Melibe viridis. The sequence goes on along the minus strand of JBCIKM010213559.1, from coordinate 767 downwards.
CACATAGCCAGTTTCAGAAGTGCTCACATAGTAAGCTAATAAAATGGTAAAGGGTGTCTACTTTGTTCTGCTTTATAAATTTTTCAAGGGTAAGGAATTGTTTTGAGACAATTCAATTTATGAGATACAAAAGAAGAATAAAGATACCCAAATAGTCATTAAAGAGGTAGAGAAAATAAACAAACTTGAACTAAAAATTAAAAAGGAAAGAAAGAAAAACGTAAAAACTAAAAAGAAATCAACCCCAAAACAGTCACGGAAGAAGCCTAATCATTAAACAGTAACTAGTGAAGGAAAATCTGACATAGATAATTGCAATGGCGCTAAAAAACAAAAAGATGTGGAAAATAAAAACAAAAACCAGCCAGAGAAAAAGTCTTATCATGAAACAGGAACTAGTGAAGGAAAATCTGATAAAAAATAATTGCAATGGCCCCAAAAACCAAAAAAATGGGAAAAATAAAAACCAAAACAAAAATAAAGATTTCCTAAGAAAATAAGTTTTTGCAAATCATAGATGAACATAAACCAGACAATATAATAGGCTCAGAAACTTGGTTAATCCCAGATATAAAAATATGAAGAACTTGGACAAAAAGAATATAATATTTACAGAAAGGATAGAACTGGCAAGAGGAGTGGTGGTGTTTTACTTGCAGTTAAAAAGAACATTGACAGTGAGGAAATTGAAAAATGACCTAACCACAGGCGATAATTGTGAAAACGAAAGCACTTTTTGCAAAATAAACATAAACAACCAGAAGTCA
>JBCIKM010213448.1:0-12619 GCA_039654465.1 Melibe viridis | reverse complement strand
GAACGAGCAGACATTATGCTATTCACTTTTACTTTTCCTTCATAGCGCCCGGTCCGAGCAGTCTCTTGAGTAAGTGTAGGGAGGGAGGAGGAGACTTGGTGAGAGCGAGAGAGAGAGAGAGATAACATGTTACTTTAGATATAATAGGCAAGAAAACAGGTAGTCAAGGAAAATAGCAGGTAGTCAAGAAAAATAACAGGCTTGACAGGTTACTTAGTACAGTAGATACAGTAGAAAGACTGTAAGGTGGGTAATTCCTTTCAGTAATTTACCCGTTTCTGTACATTGTGTGTTCCCTACCAATTAACGTAAAACCGCACAGTGCCAAACTATCATGATCACGTCTATCTCGGCTGACTCGCGTGTTAGTGAAATGTTAGTGAACTGTTGCGGAAAGGAAAGGTAATCTGGTCTTACTTATTTTGGGTGTAAATTTGTTTAAAAATGCATTTATATCAATTATTATCACCTGCAATATGATTAATGCATCACTGATTGTGAAAATAGTAATTGTATGAATACGTTGTCGAGAGGAGAACAAACAAAGCCATAGAGAGAGGTAAATAAACACAGAAAAATACAGATAAATAAATTGTCTAAAAAAATCGACCTCTTCGGCCGGGATCTATTTGTAGATTTCTACGTCATCCTCGTGCAGAAAGCATCAAAAGTCTACGAAAAAACAATAACATACAGTAAATACCATGAACATTAATTTCAGGTCGAAACTTTTTGTCAACAGTAGATGAAAGCAGATGAAAATGATCATTACAAAGATGTTGTTTGTTGTACAATCAATCCAATGGCATGTTTTAAAATTAGCACTATCTTCGTAGGGTAAATGTCATGCAAATTTCTCTATTTCACTGGCCTTGAGAAGGAAAAACTACTTCGACCTGGGTTTTGCTTCAATGAGGGAGTAGGCATTGTTGCAGGAGGGATGGAGGTGTGTGAGAGGGAGGAAGGAGGGGGTGCGGGAGGGAGGATGGGATGGGGATCCTTTTCTCAAGATTCCAATTTTGTGTACTTAATTCTGATCTGATGTTTGCCTCCCTTGGCAGTGCTGAGTATTGTATATTATGAACTTCAGTAAGACTTGATTTCAATCACTTTCTCACAGCATGATCAAATTGGAACCAACCATGTCATGTCGATTCAGCAACAGCAACAACAACAACAACAGCAACAGCAGCAGCAGCAACAACAACAGCAGCAGCAGCAGCTGAAAGCCATACAGCAGCAAGCTCTGGGCTTGATGGGTGCTGCGCCACTGATGACTAGCAATGCCGCTCCCATGATGGGGCCCACGCCAGGGCTACCTGCAGGTCAAGGTCTCCTCAGCAACCCCCCGGGACCCCCGCCTCTCATTACTGGCCTCTCCAAATACCAAAGTGGAGGTAACAATATTATTTTACATATATATTTGTATTTTGCAATTTATATTCAGCAGGATAGTATTTCTGTCAGATTACTTTCCACTTGGGTTCCTTTAGGAGCCTCATGTCATGTCGTGCTCAAAAACATTGCGAAACAAACAGAGGCATTCAAAAAGATGAAAGGGTTATGGCTTGAACTGTAGAAATTGTAAAATTGAATTGAAACTGGTTTCCAAATCTAACACTGTCTTTTTATCTGTTTTAAAAATCTAATCTTAAACCAAAAAAGTGATATGCCCTTTTTTCGTGGTATTTCTGTAGATTAAATTCTATAGATTAAACCAGTGTGTTAATTTGCATGTATGCATTAATTTTGGTTTGCTACTTTAGCCTGTGTGATTTACATTGTATCAACAATGAATAGCGTGGTGGTGGTGATGATTTTAGATAAATTTGGCTATTAGTTGTGGATATCAATGTCAGATATTTCTGTATCAATTCGAAGTTTCCATAAGCTCATGCAATGGTATTTTGTATTTTGTAAAATGGTATTCTTAATGTTACTAGCACCTTTTAGTGTGTGTGTGTGTGTGTTTGTAAACATATTTAAAGCACTTCTAGGCTTCGATTGAAGCAGTAAAGGAATATATTATTTTATTATTATAAGTAGTATTAATATTATCATTATTATTATTATTTTTGGAATGTTTGTCCTTTGAAAATTAAAGTTTGAGATGTTTTTTTTATTTTGGTACAGTGTTATATGTCAAGCAATAATATTATTATTATTATTATCATAATTAAGTGGAATATTGACACTGCTATATATATACATATATATTTTAGGAGCTTACAATACACCTAGTCGACCTGTAGTCAACACTGGGCCTGGCCTGCTGGGTGACCCTCGTCCTCGCAGTCTGCTGGGTACGATGAAGGAACATCGAAACTCTGGTGTAGCATCTGGCATGTCAGGAATGGCCACCCAGAGCATGAGTGGAGGACTGAGTAACTCCCACTCAGATTCCCAGAAAGACCGAGATCGACGAGAGCGAGATCGTCGTGATCGCAGGTCAGAGGCTCGTCCCAAACGCTCCCGCTCTCCAGCCTCTGGCAGTAAAAGATCCCATTCCCCACCTGCTAGGCCACGCAGCCCTGTGAAGAGGAGGTCCATTCGTCCCCCTCCTCGCTATGTTGTGCAGGTTCCAAAAATCCTCCTGGATGTGTGAGTTGTTTTAACTCCTTTTTTATCGTTTTTTTTTGTTTTTTTGTGGAGAATTCCCAGCGTCTGGTCTTAAGTTTTCCTTTGCTTTTCTTTTGTTGTTAAACAACGGGGGTTTTTTTTCCTGTCTTTTACTTCTTTGAAAAATGTTTTTTCTTGGTATATTTGAAATACACTTAAGTGTTTCTGTATTTTGATGTATGAACGAGATCCCTATTAATAGTTAGAGATTGAGAATTTGTTTCAACTTTTTCTTCACTTTATTTTTTTTTTGTTTAGGAAGGATGAGAGTTTGTTTCAACTTTCTTCTTTACTTCATTTTTGTTGTCGTTTAGGAAGGAAGCCAGTGTGATGAACCTTAAAGGGAAGTACAGCAACTTGTACATCCCAAGTGATTTCTTTCACACCTCGTTTTCCTGGGTGGACAACTTCCCCCTGGTGCGACCTTTCACCCTCGGCCAAGCTAGCTCATTCCACATCATGCACAAAGATGTGCCATGTGTTAATGAGGCAGGCACTGTTCTGGAACCAAATGATGCAGATTACCTGTTCAGTGCGAAAGTAAGTATGACAGTATATAAGGACCAATATGCTTGATCCATGCAGGTGTGGCACAGATAGACCACTATGTTAGAGTCGTGTTTTGGGTCATCCATGGACTAGTAATTTAAGGAAATAGTCCGTATGAAGGGAAGAAAAAAATGAAAGATACAGTTTAAAAAGCAAAGGCAAACTTACTGTCACTATTTTGTTTCCGCAGAAAAATACAACCAGATATTAAAATGGAAGGGATTCATGTCCTGATATATTTTAATAATTATTCTATCATTAATTTGTATAAAATCAAAATTTAAAAAATGCAAAAATGAATGTATGTGTAAAATCATGCTTGTTTTTTTGGGTGGTTTTTTGTTTTGTTCTTTACTCCAAGTTTAAGTACAGTTTCAACAAATTTAGTGGATAGAGGATATAGATAAAGTCCCCTCAAAGGTGACTGCTGTTAATGCCTTGTTTCTACTATCCTTTGTTAGGTAATGCTACTGGCCTCTCCGTCTTTGGAAGAGCTCTATAAAAAATCCTGCTGTCTGGCTGAAAACTTGCCAGATGCCCTGGACACAGCCCAGCACCCAACTCGTCTTTTACAGTTCTTGGTTGGCACCCGGGGCAAGAATGAGCCCATGGCCATCGGGGGTCCGTGGTCCCCATCTCTGGATGGACCCAACCCTCAGGCCAACCCTCAGATCCTGATTAAAACTGCTATCAGGACCACCAAAGCTCTGACCGGCATTGACCTTAGCTCCTGCACTCAATGGTAAATTGTCTCATTTTTCTTTATAGTTATCAACTGTATTTATTTTTTTTCTAAGCATTTTTTTTTTAATCCCCTTTAAAATAAACCAAATTGCCAGAGCATTCTTTCTATCAAAAGGGAGCTTATCTATATGTGATTGTAACCATATACAATGGAAATGATATAGCTATGGATTTGAAGTCTTTTTGGTTAGGAATCTTGTTTTTGGAATATTAGAAGGGATTTGTTAAAACTGTCTATTTTTTTTGTTTATGTATTATAAAAAAAAAATGTATCAGCCTCTCCGCCTTTAAGAGCCCCAGTGCCCTGGCCCAGGCACCAAAGAATCAAAAGGTTTTATAAGACTTTGTTTCTTGTGTGTGTGTGTGTGGTTAAATCCTCTGAAGTCATATTAACCATAAATTTATTCCAGGTTGTAAAATATCTATCTTTCTATCTTCCTTTTAAAAAAAAAGGCATTTATTTAAATACTACATAACTCTATCCTGTTTCCTTTGTATTCGCCCCTCTCCTGGTGTTTCTAAAAAATTCATTGAAACCATAAATTTCCCCCCTTTGACAAGTGCAAAACATGTAAGCGTATTTTCAGTCTGCGTATTCCATCATTTAACTCTGCACAGAGGTTAATTTGTTTTGGCTTATTTGCTTTTGAATTTTTTCTTTTATTCTCTTTTACGTTTCTGAAAACTTGAAATATTTAAAAATTGTAATATTAGCTGTTATTTGATTCACAAATCTTCTGTTAAGAAAAAAATAGTAATAAAATAACTGTTGTTTTATATATTGGTAAGTATGCTTTTTTTTTTTTCAGGGTTTTAATTATTTAAAATTTCTCCTCCCATATATACCATCAACATCAAAATTTACAGCCCTGTGGCCAACCGAGAGACAAAAAGATTAAAGAAAAGAATCTGTCCAACTGAAGCGTTGGAAGTGTGAACCCCCTCTACTTTCTCACGCCTCACTTTTTTTTATGGAAATCTCCCTGTCTGCGTTGTCTTTGTGTCACCAGGTACCGTTTTACAGAGATCCGCTACTTTCGCCCCGAAACCAAACACAAGGATCGGGTGCAGCCTGCCAGGGTGGAGACTGTGGTTTTTTTCTTACCTGACGTGTGGAACTGCAATCCCACCCATTTAGAATGGAATTCCCTGCAGGCCTCCTACCAGAAACAGCTCCAGATGAAACTCTGCCCTGAAACGCAGCAGCAGCAGCAGCAGCCCAAACAAAAGGCACTGGTTCCTTGCAGTCTCTTTCCCCTCTAATCTTTATTATCTGATTTTTTTTTTTTTTTTTTCTTTTTTTTTTTTTTTTTGAATGTTGGTTTTGTAAAAAAAAAAGAAATCTAATCCCATTCACCATTTAGTAATACCCTCAACCTTTTTTTTTTTTATTTCAAGATTTGTTATTGTTATATGTACAGTCCTCATCTCAATATCTTTCACAAGCCTTACAGCGGTATTGACCCCTTGCAAATGGATCTCAGAACTACCAACATCCTAAGTAGAGAGAGAGAGAGAGCTGCTGAAAAGATATTTCCGACTTCGACACCTGTTTTGAATGAATTTGCATTCCTGTTTTTTTTATATTTTTTTAGTCATTGTTTTGTTTTGTCATTGCTGTCTGGTACATATGCCGCTATGGACGAGTGATCTTGCCCCTCACAATTATGGAATGCCAATTTCTACTGAACCTCGTGGCCAGCACTGCCAATGTACACACTATAAACTAACTCCTATTACTGTTAAAACAGGTGGAAATCAGCTGCTGCTGCGATTTTACCGTGGTGTCTTGGACGTCTCAAACATTATTGAGACCCGTCGGCGGAGATTGCGGAAAGTTTTCCTTCGTATTTGATATTTAATTTTTGTTTTTCTCTCTTCTATCCCTGGGGTTGTCAGACCACATCATGTGCAGTTTAGAAATTATTGAAATGAAAAATTCTGGCTTATCTTATTTTTTCCTTCAGTCTCAAGTCTTGTTAGATTTTTTAAAGTGCTATGCCAAATACTGCAAAGCTGCCAAGTGTCTTTATTTTAGGGATTTCCCCTCCTGCTGAGACAATGGTTTCAGGAATGTATTTCTCTCGTGTCTGTAATCTAATAGCCTTCTTTTCAATTCATTTCTTCACTCTTTAACTGCCTTGTTTCACTGTCTATCTCTTACTCACAAAAACATGACATATTGATACATCACAGGGGATGTGGAAAGATGTGATGTGAAGCTGGTGTCATTGTCGGGGGAGGAAGATTAAGGGTTTTGTTAATATCTGTCCTTTCAAGGTTGCTCTGATGTGTGAGTTTTTAAAGCTTGGCAGCTTTGATATTGAATTTCAGTTTTAATTATGAATTAATGAAAAGTTGACAGGGAAGAGTAGGATTCAAACTTTATTCCTTCTTTGTAGGTTTTCTCCATTTTAGTGCCTTTTTATTTTCAGTCTGTAGAGCTTAGTTGTACTTTCAGATTTTGGGAGAGGAAAATTTTACATTGATAATAGAATTTTAGTTGAGGTTTTTTTTTTTTAATTATTTGTTTTCTTATTAGTGGTGTGTTTTTGCATCTAGTGGTACCAGAGAGAGAGAGAGGAAATTGAATGTGTAGCAGTGGAACATCGATGATGTGCCATTATTTTATTTCCAGCCAGGTAAACAATGTGAAGATTGAAAAAATACTAGAAGAACGAAGGATTCTAAAGCAAGTGCTTGTTTAAATTTGTACTTTCCAATGCTTTTGTCGTGGACATTTTTCTTTTCTCTTTTCTAGAATTGACAAGAAATGGGTGGTCATTTGAGCCTTGTGAGTAGTGGTTAATAGTAAATCACTTTATTTGTTTCCAGATAAAAGAGGAGGCAGAAGAGGAGGAGGAGGAGGCCGAGGTTGAGCCAACAGAGGAAAAAGCTGAACCATCCCATTTTTCTACTCTTGACCCTAAAATGATGAAGGTCAGAAAAGATTTTTTCTACCTGTTTGCCATATAAAAATCCATCTCTCAAATGAAACCATTTTGGAATGAAGATAAAAACTGAAAAACGAATGAAAAAGACATGTTTGGATCAAATTTTACTGAAAGAAAAATGACTGTCGAGCTGTTAACAAATGCCTTTTACTTGAATTTGGATTGCTTGCAGTTTTTTTATAGAAAGTTTTTTGTTGTTGCCTTCTATTTATAAAGTTAATCAGAGAAATATATTAAAAAGCAATGTTTTGATATTTGTTGAATATTTGGTTTTCATGTTTTAAACATATATTTTATCTGAGTGATGTCACCTTTTTTTTATATACATGTAAATTGACAGAAGAACCTTCACTTTTTTTACATAATTTTTTTCAGGTGAGGGATCTATCCAAAGAGTTGGAGCTGCGCAACTTGAGTTCAAAGGGTCTAAAATCACAGCTAGTGGCACGATTGATAAAAACGCTCAAGAAAGAGGAGGAAACCGAAAAGGAGAGTGAAGAGAAAGAAGCAGAAAAAGCAGCTGTAAGCCTCCTGTTTTCTTCTTGTCTTGGTATCACAATTGTAGACCTTTTAATTCTAGTCACGGTTTAAACCAAGGTCAATGTCTTTTACCCAAATTCACTACAAAATTACAATCATGTTGTAGCATGGAGTCCCTGGCTCTTTTACTTCTATTTCTTTCCTTTGAAGCTGCTATCGTCTTACTTTTCCCCCCTTTTTGTTCGTTTTGTGTGTCCTTTTATATTTTGTCTTGTTAATAATTCAGTTGTCATTCCTTATTTAATGCCATATCATACCCAACTCCAGGTTCAAAAGCTGGACCGTTTTGCTGTAAAAGATGGTGGCAATGGTTTGTTTTTGTTTTTTTGGGGGGGGGGGTGTTTTTGTTTGTTTTGTTTTGGTTTTTTTGCAAATCATCTCTCTGTGGGGTCTATTATTGTTTTGAGAGATTTGTTTTGTTTTTTTTCAAGGATAAATAATTTTTCTGCTGTTTGTGGTTTGACCTGTTCTTTCTTGTAGCTTATCTGATATCTCACTTTCCCTGGGTCCTTCCTTGACCCTCATTAAAACCCACCAATAAACAGAACAAAATTACAATTGATACTGAATATCAAAATGATCTGACAAAGTTTGAGACCTACTGCCCTGTGTTAACATTTTTTTACTTATTATAAATATTATTATTATGATTGAAACTCTGCCTGTTAAAAAATTGTTTTTTAGGAAGAGAAAGCAGCCAAAGCTGCAGAGGAGCAAAGAGAAATGGAGAGAGCAAAAGAAGAAGAGGAAAAGGATGACGCCAAAAAAGAAGAAAGGAAAAGAGAGGTAAATCTTAAAAGCAGGTTAAGCCAAGGGGGTATTTTTTGTTTGTTTGTTTTGTTGTTTCTTTGCAAATTATCTTTAGATTTTGGAGATATATAGTGTGAGTAAATCCGAAGAATCAAAGTTGATTCAAAGAAAAGATGAATTTTACTGCTATAGAATTTCATTACATTTGGTATTTAATTTTGGATTAGTTTGACATCTCAAAATTATTTCATTTTATGGGACAGTCGCTGGTTAATTTTTTTTTAATTTTCTTTTCTTTTCCTGAAAATATCTTAGGAAGAAGAGTTGCAGAGGAAAGAAAAACGAGAAAAGGCAATCTTGGAGCGACGCTACAAACTGCCGGATAGTCCATCCATAGTGGTACACCCATCTACCACAGCCAGGGGAGGCAAATTTGACTGCACTGTCATGTCCCTCAGTGTCCTCCTGGACTACAGACCTGAGGATAACAAGGAACATTCTTTTGAGGTCACTATTTGACATTCATTCATTCCTTTGAAGGGTCACTTTTTGATATTCATTCCTTAGAGGTCACTTATTGTATTTTTAATGGTTGCGTCTCTAGCGATCAAGCTATCAATATTTTTTTTTTTTAATATTGAAAGTTAACTCAGTATTTATGATAATCATAAATGTCCTTTTCTGTAGCTCTAATTGAAACACCTTTTTAACCGTAACATAGCTTAATAAACATTTATATTTTAAAGAGACAAATTTGTCTACAAACTTTGAAATAGTCAATCTGGAAATAAAGAGTCATTTTAATAAAATGCTGTTTTCTTTCCTGAAACAAACTATAGAGAAATAATTTGTCATTAATATTATTAGTTACGTAGGTCTTTTTTCACCTTTATAATATTATCACACTTATTTTTGACAATCCTCAGGTTTCCTTATTTGCGGAACTCTTCAATGAGATGTTGATGAGAGACTTTGGATTCCAGATCTATTCAGCCATAGCCCTTGCCCCACCAAAGAGAGAAGAGGAGAAAAAGAATGAGGATAGTAAAAAGGAGGAGAAGAAGGAAAAAGAGGACAAGGAGAAAAAAACACAGGAAAAGAAGGAAGACAAAAAATCCAATGAGGATGTAAGTTATTTTCAAGCTTTTGTTTGTCCCTCCTTTTGAAAAGTTTTCAGGAGGATCATACCATCTTAAATAAGTTTTTCCTGTCTGTAATGAAATGAAGCAATCTCAAAAAAAAAAAAAAAAAAAAAAAAAAAAAAAGAAACAAACCCGAGGGAAAACAATAAAAAAATAAGCAAAAAAATTTCCAAAAATCACATACACAAAGATGCTTGTGTTTTAAGGAGTTGGGCCCTTTAAAATTTTGTGGGTTTTTTCAACAGAGATACATATTGATTATAATATCTGTGTACAGTTTGGCGCTGCCAAAGGATTGCATACCTTCTATTGATGGCCAGAGATTGTTATCTGTTACCTGATCTTCGACAATAATATGATAAGACTATACCTGTGTTTCTTGAGTTTTGTTTTTTTTTTTTAAATCTGTTACAAAGTGTTCATATTGGATTTCAATTTTCTTTTTTGTTTTATCATCCATGATGCTCGGGGTTTTTTTTCTTTTCTTTTTAATTGTCTGAAAGTCCAATTTAGAATGGTATACCATTTATAAAGAGACAACCATGGTTTTCACTTCATCCCTTTCATCATTGATTCACAACTAGTTTTGAAAAGGAGATCTCAGTTTGGTTGAAAACAGTTTGACCTTGCAGTCAATGAGAAGAACAAAAAAATTGATTATGGTCTTTTTTTCAGGAGAGCTTAAGCTTGTGCATAATGTTCATCTGTTCAATGTCAAGATGATTTAAAGCTCCACCTGATATATTAAGGTCTTTGATTTAGAAACTATTTTAACTTCTTTTTTTTTTTTTTTCAACTTTTATCTTCTACAGGGTTCTAGTCCCAAAAGGAGAAAATTAGACGAAAAGGCAAGTGAACCGTTATTCATGCTATCATTCATAATAGCCCATGTACTTAATATAGCCTATGCATTTTTAAACCAGCACTCACTATGTAAGAGAAGGAAGTTAATATATGAACTTTGTAAACTTTTTTTTTTTCTATGGAAAAATATTGACTGGAGATTGGTTTTGCATCCTAATTAAAATATTTATTTCTTCACAGGATGAAGAAGTTGTGAAGGGTGAGGATGTAGAGGACAAAGAGGAGGAGAGCAAAACTGATAAAGGTAAAGGGTCTTATTTTCTGATTTAATGTCTCTTTTGATGTAAGGGCTGTAAATTATGTGACCCTTTGAAGCAACCAGAGATTTGTGGAATCTGATAGAAGGAATGGTAGATTGGGAATGAGAATTGTAGCTTTAATTAGTGCAGGATAAAAAAAGTGTCATGTTGGAAAAGAAATCACCATCCACTGCCTGTACCATCTCAGCAACAGAAGAGAAAGTATTCTCTTGCGCAGACAAAATGCTGAATCAGAAATCTGCTATTTAAAAATTGGATCAGGCTCTGCAAATCAATCATCTTATGAAGCCACAAACTGGGGAAGCCACAGTCGCAATCTATTGCGCTAAGAGGATGAAGATGAACATGTCGCTGGATGATGGTGTAAAGGAAGAGAGATTATAATAGTAGGCTTACTTTCAACATATATGCATCCCAATAAATGAATTTTGCCTTGTAAAGATTGTGATTCCTGTATTTGGTGCACACACTATGGTTTCCTTCATATAGAAAACACTTTGGGAAATCAAGTAAAGTTGAAATGAAAATATTTGATAGCCATGTAAAAACTTGATTTTTTGTTGTTGTTGTTGTTTTGGCAAAGGAATTGTAGAAGTTTTTGGAAACACTGAAATGAATAGTGATGAACTGATCAGTATTTAAACTCTGTTAGACATAACTTTTAATTTTGTTCAGAAACCAGAAATCAATTCACTTGTTCAAAAGAAAAACTTTTTTATATTTTTTGACTGATGGATTAATATTTTTTTAATTTTTTTTTTAGATAAAGAGGATAAGAAAAAGAAGAAGGAAGAGGAGAAAAAGAAGACTGTCCAACCAAAGCTCCTGCTTGCCTGTTCCTACTTTGACCAAAACCACTGTGGGTATTTGACGGACAAGGATGTGGAGGATATCATTCACACATTGGGCCTCAAGCTGTCCAGGGCACAAGTAGGTTGGGGGGGGGGGGGGGTAGGTAGGGATTTTTAAGGTGGTGGGTGAAGTCAGTAAGTTTAATTTTTGAGATTCCAGGTACTGTGACTGGGAGAAAAGATTCACACTCCGTTTTTTGTGTGTCTGTGCCTGCATATTCTTCCGGGAAGGACAAGTTCACTCGGGTGATGTATTTCTTACTGAATGTATTGCAAGTGGTTTAGTTTGTATTATTCCCCCTATCTATTGCTCTCTCTCTGATTCCGTCCATCATTTCTTTCTTTTGTTTGTTTATTGGAGGTTTTAGGGCCCCACGACACACATTTCTTTCTTTCTTTCTCTTTTTTAATTTGTCAAATTGAATTTTGCCTTTCTCCTCATATTTGGTATCAAGAAAAAATATATTCTAAAACTTTTGTTCAAATATTTTCTTCACCTTTGGGATATTTTCATGTCATCCTATTTTTTGTTTTTGCTATTTCACAGATTAAGAAGCTGGTTCAGAAAGTTATTTATCGTGAGAACTTCAAATATCGCAAAATCACTGACAGAGTGGTCAGTGATAAAGAAGAGGGCATAGATGACAAAGAAGAAGAGAACACTGGTCCCAAACTGGAGCCAGAGCAGCTAGCAAGAGGTACTTTTTTTATTTAAAGGGGGAAAGTGAATGTTTGATAACCCTGAAGAATACACCCTATAATTATTCTTAAAACTACATGGGGAAGAAATGTGTTTATATTGAGCACAAATGAGAGTTGCCATATTATATGAGTCATACTCTCCTTATGATATAAAGAATAGAAGAGCTGGCACTGGAAAATAGATGACGTTAAACATAAAATAGTATAGGCACAGTTGTGCCAAAGTGAGACAAAACAATAGAAAGGAAAAACCAGGAAGTTGTCTTGGGAAGGAATCAAACCCAGGACCTGCCATGGCACCCATCGCCTGGCTACTGCCAGCTGAGCCATCCGCCACTTTCCTTATAATAACTAAGTTTTAATCTTGACAGTCCAAAATGTTATTTACGTTACCCCCAATGGTTTTCCCAAAAGGTAAAATTGCTTATTAGAAGGCAGCCAACAGTTACTGTCTCTAAATTTGCTCTGTTCTAAATGAAACTCTAATTTAAAAAAAAAAAAATTTCCATTTAAACTTACACCTGAAAGCAAAATCCTGCACTAAATAAATAATTTTAGAGCCGTATTTTATCTCAATTTGAAGAGTAACCCAATGATATTGGTTTAAGGTGGGGGGGGGGGGGGGGGGGGGGGGGGGGGGGGGG
>JBCIKM010213337.1:0-12621 GCA_039654465.1 Melibe viridis | reverse complement strand
GACAGAAAGGAGTAGGGGAAAAAGTAAGACAAAAAGCTTCAGTGAAAGAAAAGAAACAGAAGTAGAAGAGGTACCAATACCAAGGACGCCTCCAACCTCAATTGCCCAGTGGACAGACCACTCCCCTGGTCTGCAGGACACAAAAAACTTCAATAAAGAACAGATCAGTTAGTAAGGCCACAATGCACAGTTAAAAAAACAAAACAAATGCAAAACAAGCAAACAAAACTAAACCAAATAATATAAATTTGTTTATTATGGAGGGGCCCACAAAAAACGAGGGTCATCATAGAGGAGACCAGGGGAAAGTAAGATGGAAGAATTAGTTGAAAGAGAAACATGTACTAACAGATCCAACCACAAACAGAAGAGAGATGATTTACACACACAAAAAAAAAAATCTCTCAAAACACATGTTGACACCACAGAGAGATGATTAACAAGGACAAAAAAATATCATCTCTCCTTACAAAAATAAACAATGGCCATCACCCATAACAGCATTATGGTTCAGGAAGACCCAGGCTCTTTTAACCCCAAGCGCTGAGTAAGCTCAACTTGTAACCCTGGAGTTGTGAACCACAAGGCATGAAATAGGGGAGGACCACTGAAAACAAAACCAGAAAAGAAAACAGGACTCAAAAGAAAAGGGGGAAAAGCAAATTGATAGCTAAAGAGTAAAAGAAAAGAAAGAGAGGTAGATCTGCCCACCAGGGACAACCACCAACCACCCGCCCCCTCTCTAAGGCCTTGAACAATGAAATGAAAACTTGTCAGTATCTTTTAAAGGGTACGCTACACTTGGGAGAGATTTATTTTTCTTTAATAAAAATACAGTCTGTTGTCAAAATACTTTGAAGTATGGTTGGTGACAATGACTGGCTTACCACTCCCCCCCCCCCCCCCCCTCAGTAATTCCCATCTACTTCCCTTTACAGAGTGCCAACACCCCAAATGGTACGATTTGTCCCGATGTATCCCTGCCACCCTCCCACTGAGACATGGGGCAGGAAGTGTCACAATTCTTCATCAAGCATCTCATCCAAGTCGTCTTGCAAAGGATTCTGGGATAGCAGAGTGAACACGGAGGAAGTGTTTGGAGTTATTCCTGCTTTGCGATTGTTGTGGCCTGAAGACGTAAACTTTGCTTTTGAAAATAACTCAGATGAATTGATCAATGGTGACAAATTTGGTGATGATTTAGAAGAAGATGAAGATGACGGTAAAAACCCTGGTGAGGGATGCGAGGGGATGTGTGGACTACGATTGGTTGATGTTGTGTTGTTCTTTTGCTGCAGGAATCCTGAAGTCTTCTGACTATTTGAACTCAATCTGTCCCTTCCATCAACAACCTGTCTATTTCTGTGCAAAATGTCTTTTCTGACAATGTCATCACTACCACTAGTTTCATTCAGTAAACTCTTTGACTGTTGTGCCGATGTTCTTCCATGACCAACATCTTTTCCCCGATTACCATTACAAGTTTTTCCATTTTGGTCAAGCCTTGTGGAGTCTGCAGAGCTCAAAGGATCCAAAACTGTCGATGGCGAAGAGACAAGATTGATGTGAGGCAACGCTTCCCATTGTTTCGCCTCAGGTTGCGATTGCTCTACGCTTTTCTGACTCACCAGTACATTGTCTGTGGTTGTTGGGGAGGAGGGAGGAGCAAGTTGCTCGGTATTTGTATCTCTTAGCTTTATGAATTTCAGGAATTTATTCACAGGCTTAAAAGTTGAACTAGTTTTCAAAAGAGGCGCATCTGAGGATACACAGTTTATGTCTTCATGACAATCTGACAACGAAGATGATCCTGAAATATTAATGTCATTTCTGCTCTTTTCACCCGCAGTGTCCCTACAATTTTTCACCACATTTATTGCCCCACTAATTGTTGAAAGTTGTCTCAAGCTTCTCTCCTCATTGCAACCCAATGAGGACGATATTGAACTGCTTTTGTTGTCATTTACATCCTTCTTGCTGATTATTCTGTCCCTGTCCGATTCCATGGGATTATTGGGCAAAAACTTTTTACAAACACCTACACCACACTTTCCTCTTTTGCCAGTTGTAGAGAAATCCAGACTCAAGTCCGAGTCGTTGAACAAGTCTTCCTCGGGTGAAAGGACACCAATGTTGTTGTCGGTAGTCTCTGGCTCTAAGTCTAATAGAAAAGAGCTGCTATTCCTGCCAGAGTTAAGAGGATGATGTTTCAAATCAGAGTTCATTTTTCCTATCACACTTTGTTTCTTAAATTTGAATTGAGAGAAAAATGATGATGGCGTTCCTAATTTATCATTATTTTCATTCTTATGCACATCATTTTCCTTTCTGTTGCCTTTCCCTTTAACACCAGAATCACTCAATTTTTTAGAAGGAATGTTTTCTTCAGTCGGATCTAAACAGTCTTTAGGTTTGTCTGACTTTGGAGAACAAGAAATAGAACTGCTTGGTTCCAACAATGGCTGCTGATTATCAATTTGGCCTTCCAGCTTTTGTCTGTTTGATACTGAGTCTAAATCACTACGTGGTACAGATTTTTTAATTTTGTGCACATTCTTCTCACAAGATGGCGCCTCCATAGTTTCTTGGTTAGTGTTAGTCTTACCACCTAGGCGTTCAGGAACAAGTCTTTCTACAGGATTGCCATTGTTTGATAGCAAGGATGAATCCTGCTCATTTTCTTCACTGAAGAAAGAAAACTGCTGTAACTTGCTAAACGTGGAACTGGCCAGGGTTTTACATTTGCCGCTCTGATTGAATGTTTTCAATGAGGGGGACAAAGCATCAGAGGTCATGCCTTCCTTGGATGGAATTTTCTGGAGGCTTTTTTTCCATGATTTCTTCACTTTATTCTTAGCAGCATCCAAGAATTCATCCTCCTCTTCTAAGTCTCCAAACTTTCTTTTGTGGACAGAAACTGTTTCTGATCTGCTCTGCTCTGCCAACTCAGTACTCCCTTTTTCTTTGTCTTTTCTCTTTCGCTTGAACCCTTTCTTGATTTTTGTTTTTTCAACCCCTAAAATTTCCTCCGATGAGTTTGTCAAATCTTGCATAGCTAATACGTCTTCTGCACTCAAAGACAAGTCCATTTCACCATCACAGTGTGCCCGGGAATCACTTATACCTGCACTAGGCTCTGCCTTTTTCTTCATCTCTCTCAGAAATTTGTTTGGTTGTCGTTGTTGCTTTAGTGGCTTACATGAACTAGAAATGAAAGTCAACTTCCCCGCCAGGTCCTTTTTATCCTCATGTTGTAGTTTTTCCTTATCTGCCTCTAGAAATGATTTCTCCCTCTCCTCCATCAACCTCCGTCGTTCCTCAATGCACTCCGTAATGACGGCTTTCTTGCTTATGGGTTGATTGTTCTTCTCTTGACACATGTCATGTCTGAACACTCCTTCAAAATCCTCCGTATTGTCAATGAGAGATTCTTCTACAAAATTGGTAACATTCGTCTGTGAGGACTGGTTTGACGACTTTCCTTTTCCTGCTACAGCTGAGGGATTTTGACATCCAGCTACGACAGTCCTTTTCAAATTTGATGACGACTCTCCACATGACAGAAGTGATATGTCAGAGAACAAATCATCGCAAGTAGAATTGGCGACATGAGAAATATCCATGATGATTTCTTTACTTGTGTTTCTATTACTACCAGTTGCCATCACATTTGGAGTTGAGTGAGAAAACTGACACTCTTCTGTGTGAGAATCTCTGAGGGATTTATTCGATGCTCCTGCATCTGGATTTGTTTCACGACTGTTATGGTTGAAAGTTTTCCCAGCATTCTGGTTACATGAGGTCGACGACTTTCCATGATCTGATGGAAGACTTGATTCTTGAACGACTGCTGGGTGCCCTGAGGTCATAGTCTCCTTCTGGGAAAGATCTGTTTTCCTAGAAGTGGACGCTTTCTGGGAAAGATGTGTTGTCTTAGAAGTGGACGCTTTCTGGGAAAGTATGCCTGAAGCAGATACCTGATTGTGCTGAGTGGAGCATGTCTCCCGTACAGAGCGGTGTATTTTCTCAGCCGTGGTAGAACAGGCTCCGCTTGTTGAAGCATTTGATGATGATCTGGTTGAAGGGTCACTACTGTCAGAGTCCTGCTTGGCCAAACTTTTCTGTTCTTGAGCGTCCACTTCCATCAGGTCCTCCAGGTCAAGTCTCTTGAGTATCAGCTCGGCTACAGGAAGTGGAAAGAAAATTGCAATTGATTATGGAATATCAAATTTAAACGAATAAATAAATAAAAAAAACAAACAAACAAACAAACTAATTTTTCTTTTTTTATAGAATTAAAAAAGAAATATATGGTCATCTCACACAAAAAAAGTAAACAATTGAAAATACCTTATTAAGTAATAAAACGTGTCAGAGAAAGAACATCAGTTACAAATATCAAACTAGTAAAAAAAATCTAGAAACACTTCCTGTACTGCATGCAAAGGATTAAGATGTGTGTCAAAAACATAAACATAAACACAACAGGAAGAAAAGTTAACATTCCCCACTAATCACACAGCAATGGTATCCGCTTGGCATCCCACGTGGAAGTCACTAGACCTTTGACCACAGCAGTTCCCATGATGATTGGATTGACACTGTACCAGCACCAGCCATTTGTGAAGTGAAAAAAAGAGCCTCAACGCATCCAATCACCTTGCGTTTGGTACTCTTCATCTGCATCGGCAGGAAAGGCTGTGTGTAGGATGTTGACCCCTCCCAACAGTGCTGCTCCCTGCAGGGGAAAAAAAGGTTAAAGGGCAGAGGTCAAATCATACCATTGGTTTACTTATTGACTCTTATGTTTGTGAGAGTAAGCATCAAGACAGAGTAGATGAAGTTCTCAGATTGAAAAGCTTGTGAAGACTAGGAACGACACACAAGATGTTTGGGTCAATATCGTTGCCATCCAGGAAAACTGTTGTACGTTTGGTTTTTTTTGAAAAATTTTTATTCGCTATACCACAATTATTTCCCTTTATGGATCTAACTAGCTTGGTGCTGTAGGAATATCTGTTTTTGTTTTCCTCTATTTGACATTTCCAATTTGTAGTTTGTTATTGTATCACTCAAATTAAATTTTTTTTTTTTCGCTCCCCCCAAAAAGTGGTCATTTTAACATACTCCAGTTTTCCTGGATGGCGACAATATGATTCATCTAGCAATAGATTGGTAAAGTTCCACATTCTATCATAATCAAAACACACACAAAATAAAAATAAATGTGTGAGGGCAGGTCAGGGCAATGCGTAATAAAACAGTGAAGGGTTTGGATAGAGGGAAGGCCTGAGATGAGGAATCTGTGTAAGGAAGAATACAGAAAGAAAGAAATTCAAACGCGCTTGGAGAGAAAGAAAAGGAATAATAATGTGAAAAGAGGAGAGAAAAGATGGTGTGACTGGGAGACATCTGACCCTGGAAGACACGCTAGAGCAGTAAGGCACGGTAAGGTAAGGTAAGGTAAGGCATGATAAGGTAAGGTAAGGCACGGTAAGGTAAGGTAAGGCACGGTAAAGTAAGGTAAGGCACGGTAAGGTAAGGTAAGGTAAGGCATGATAAGGTAAGGTAAGGCACGGTAAGGTAAGGCATGATAAGGTAAGGTAAGGCACGGTAAGGTAAGGCACGGTAAGGTAAGGTAAGGTAAGGTTAGGGAGGGATAGACAAGGATTAGGAATTAGTGAAATGAGGAAAGATAAAAAATCCCACCTTAGAATATTGAAATAAAAACAGGGAACCTGTGAGCGCCTAAAACTGGTGTTAAACTTTAGTTCAAGCAGTCTAAGGTATGTCCTTGCTGTCTCACCTGCATGCTCGATTCCATCATGGACACAGCGATGACGGCATCCTGAACAGTCACCTGCTGCCGTAGCATCAACCTGGCATGAGCTGGGAACATAAACAAAACCGTCAACAGTAAACACAGGATCACAGTTGCTTAAAGTTTACAAAAGTAACGCTATCAGAGATGGAAGTGAAGCTCGGGTCTTCCTGGTTCTCGTTGATTGTTGAGAAAATTGCAACCTGCCCAAACAGGCAGCATGTATTGTCATGTACGTTCCACTATGTAATACCGTAAGCACTTCGGTGCCTCGGCAAAATGAAATATAATGCAAATAATAAACTTATAACTTTCTTTATAAATTACCCTCACTATTTAATTTTCTACTCAAAGTATATATTTGAAGAAATTGAATACATTAATACATGGATATATATCTGTGCACACACAATCGTACATGCGCACACATACATTCGTACTTACTCACATAGACGTGGGCACACACACACACACACATTCGTACATACCCTCACATACGCAAACACACACATTGATCTTACACAAACATCGACAGTAATACTCAGCCTCACCGAGTCAGTCGATGCGATTGAAGAAGAAAAAGAGGACTATTCAAGGCTTGCCTAACATGCAAGCAGCCGACTGTGCATCCAGCAAAACTTATCATTCAAAAAGTAACTTACTGAGTATGACTGAGTAGGACTCAGTATGACAGAGTAAGATTGAGTATGACTGAGTAGGACTCAGTATGACAGAGTAAGATTGAGTATGACTGAGTAGGACTGAGTATGACTAAGTATGACTCAGTATGACTGTAAAAATGTTTGATGACAGCCTGAAACCGATTGTTCACCTTGTGCCAGACGAATCATGCTCTGCAACAGCCGCATGGTGGTTCTGGCTGCGTTGCGCACATCAGCCGCCCTCTGTGCCCTGTAATACGCCTGCAGGACCCTGAGAAGGCAAGCGAGAATAAGTGAGAAATCAATGACGTATCTGGCATATGAAATTCTACTATGCAAAGTATAAAGATAACCAAGAAACTGGCAAATTTTAGCAAAAAACCCCAAAGGAAAACAAGTTGGTTGTACATCAGGCTCCATATCAGCACAAAACATCGGAAAAGCATGCAAACACAAAATACAATTTTTTTAAATTTTTTAATCTTGACGTTGCAACAAATTGGGAATAGAAGAGCTGTTTACAAAAAAATGTGTGCATGTTGACAAATTAGCCAAAAAAGTGGTATACCTGGATTCAAAATGTCCGTTTAAATCCCAAATACAACCACCACCACCACCAGCACCACCACCACAGCTCCAGAAATCTCACCTGCTGGAGGCTGGGGTCAGCTGGGGGTCGATGGCCTTGGCCATGGTCAGGTAAGCCAGCATCTTCTCCATGGACCATATGTCCTCAGTTGTCTCCCCTGAACCTGCAAGGAACGCCATGAAATCATTTCCTGAGCATAATAATAACAATAACAACAAAATAAGAACAAAAAGAATGATACACATGGACCAGACAGCAACACCCAGAAAAATGAATAAAATTTATAGAGATTAAAACTTGTCTTTGAAGAAATTGGTCACTGACAGGACATCATACTCAAACACCTATGAGCATTCCTGATGTCTGCTACCCTCTATTCACATGTTGTTTTAAATTACAAAACTGAGTGTTGCATTCTTCGCACAAGGTGCCTATTGACAATACCAAGTTTGCTGGTTAAACTGCGTACCAGCGGGGTGCCTGTTGTGCAGGATGAAGGAGGAGACGATGGTGTCCCACTGGCGGTTCTGTGTGTCCAGTAACACCAGGACCAGGTCAAAGCGGGAAAGCAACGGGCTGCTCAGCGCCACATTCACACACAGGCTCTGCAATAAGAGTAGGATGTAAGACTCTGGGAACTCCAAGCAACAGTAGTAATGATCATGAGAGGAAGGAGAAGAAGAAGAGGAGGAGGAAGAAGAAGAAGCATTGACAATGTAATGTGTGTGTACGTCTTCCTGCATCAAGTGCTGTTGTTCCGAATAACAAAAACAAAGACGCCTGTCTGTCCCCGTTGTCATCTCTACCCCTGTTGTCACAAGGACGTCCAGACCTCGGACCATCTAGGCCTGGAGTGCGAATCCATGAGGAAAACGAGCAGATATGATCTGATTTAAAACTCCACACACATGGGATCCCAGTGTGACGAGAGACCAGGAGTCGGTGTCTGATTAGTCTTTTGAATCAAACGATGGAGGTGTCGGTAGGTGGCGTCAAGTGTTTTTGAGGAAATGTCTGTACCTGTCCCTGATTAACCGCTTTTTTCAGTTTGTAAAGGGCCGAATATACTTCAGTAAATGACCAAAACAAGAAAAAGAAGGGAACAAAACAATGGATGACAAAAACTGGCAGACAAGGGGGCGCTCGGACTCACCTCGTTGGGGTCGTAGTGACCTTTGGGATTGGTGGCTGCAAGGACGGTGGTTCGCGTGTTCAGTTTGCACACAAGACCTGCCTGGGACAACGGCAGGGAAGAGATTTAATTAAGAAAAATCTCTGACACCCCTCACCCCCTTTTTTTGAATAGTGAGAAAAAAATACAGATTATTTCTTACCACACCCCAAAGGAATGTAAAAGCGCTTATAATTTTTTTCTTGTGCAAATTATTTGTTGTTTCTAGTATTTTACACAAAAGAAAAAGTGGAATCAAATAAACGCCCAGAAACAATGTAATATTGCTTGAAGAAAAAGAATTCACATTTCATTATAAAATTAAAAAAACAAAGGTGATTTTTCCTTAGCAGAAAATTTGCACATCAAAGCCTTCTACAATAGTTCTGACAAAGATCATAACAGCTCATCATTTGACGATGAAAATACATATGCATAACATGTAAGTTGACTCTTACAGGCTGGTTATAACAAAAATCAATCTAAAATCTTAAGAGGATTACAGAGGTCGGTGGGGCCATTTCGGTTACGACAAACAGTCCTTTCAATTAACCACATTACACCAGATAATTTGCCAAAGCCGAGTCTCTCTACCTTGGCCACGCTGATGGTCTGCTGCTCCATGGCTTCGTGGATGCTGGTCTTGTCGTGTTCCTTGATGGAGTTGAACTCATCGATGCAGCAGATGCCGCCGTCTGCCAACACCAGCGCTCCCGCCTCCAGCTGCCACTCTCCACCGTCCTGCACAAAGACGCATGGAAAGAAGGAGAAAGTGAAGTGGCATCGCATTTACAAATATACACATTGGTGGAGCTGCTAGGAAAAAATTCAAGGAAGAAATGTTTTGTAGCTCTGTCAATGAATAACGTCAGACTCCCGTGGTGAAGGCTCAGGCTGATTTGGATGCAGGCCAAGTCCATCCCACCAACCACATGACAGACGACGCCTGGATTGTACCACTCTTCGTGTAGAACTTACTCTGGAGACAGATTTCCCCTCTGGGTTTAATTAGGGACATTTTAAATTTTCTATTTAGACAACATCTTATGGAACAAAAATTTACCAGTGTATACATTGGACGGGGCAAAGAAACCTGCTTTAAGGAATACAAAAAAAAAACAACACAAAACAAAAACAACTGCTTTTACAGTATTGAAAAATCAAAGCCTCCTGTGCCTGTGGAAAGGGTAACTATCCGTGTGTCAGTCACTCTCCGTGCTCCGCGCCTCACCTTGACGGCTGTGACTGTGAGTCCTGCACTGGTGCTGCCGATGCCGG
Organism: Melibe viridis; assembly: GCA_039654465.1. Lineage (NCBI taxonomy): Eukaryota > Metazoa > Mollusca > Gastropoda > Nudibranchia > Dendronotidae > Melibe > Melibe viridis. The sequence goes on along the minus strand of JBCIKM010213337.1, from coordinate 3,100 downwards.
TGGTCAGCACAGCTCTGGGCATCAGCTTGGAGGCGTACTTCAGGAATTGCGACTTGCCAGTGCCTGGGGATGCAAACCATGCAAATGTAATCTTGAATAAAACAAGTACATAGCAGCAAAAACAACAGCTTTACACAACAAACAAGTTTAACTCATTCAATATCAACATTAGTGCTTGCAGCTTGAGCACATATGAGCAAAATGAAATAAACAAAAAAAGAAAACAAACCCGCCCCAGCTTCAGTATTATTTCAAATGTACATCTGGAATGGAAACGTGTCTTAGGGAAAAACCCCCAAAAAACAACTTATGGTAGAAAATCTCTTTTTTTTTGGAAATGCATTTATTCACCAAGCAGTTTTGATTTGATGATATAAACTTGGATAAGTATACGAATTAGAAAGATAAATCTAAGGCGTATTTCAATTCACGTTTTTCAACCCCATTATATAACAACCCTACACCATTTTTCTCTATATTTTCATTGCTGAGAGTAGCAGTGTAATGTCAGGACCTTAGTGAATGACAAAACGATTTCTATTTTTTCTCTATTTTGATTGGTCCCAGTAGGTAGCTGTACAATATGAAAAACTTGTTAAACGATAAGACCTGCACAGACAAACAATTTTGTCCTTCAGCACCTGAGGTCAACTTGTAGAAGATTATAGTTGAGTTTAGTGATGAAAATGGAAGCATATAAGACGAGTTAGTCCAGAAACAGCCGATCAAAGTAAAAAATTCAAACTATTACTATTAGACCTGTCTTTAAAAATTTTTGTTAACAATAATTCAAGGCAACACAAAGCAAAGAAAACCAAACACTCTTTAGTGAAAATTGTAGCAGTACAGCGTTCAAATTCTGCCATGAACAATTTCTGCCATGAACAGATTCTGCCATGAACAAATTCTGCCATGAACAGAGCTGGAACAATGTGTAAGGCAAGGGAGATAACAATCGTCTTTTTTTTTCATTTTATTCAAATTGTTTTCATTTTCTTGCTCAGCTGAAATAATTTTTTAACTTCTAATATTTTAACAATTTGACACAAAACTACTTATAAAAATTATAGCACGTTAATTGTTAACTTTAAGTTCAAAGTAAGTAAATTAGATAATTTTTTCTAGTATTTAAAAAACAATTGTTTTCCATTTAACATGAATGGAAGAAGTACAAATTAAGTCAGATAATGAGGTCTAAAAGTGTACAAAACTTTGAGACATTCAAAGTGAGAGAACTAGAATCACTCAATTGCAAGCCTATGGAGTTCCCTCCTTGAAAGCAAACAAAGTGTTCTATAAAATGTTGTCTTGGTTGTGTTATCCAGATCTCCTGTTAATTAGGAAAAGGAAATGAAAAGACACCTTGATTTCCATCTAGTCTCTTCTTTTCAATACAAATTGTGTTTGTGGGGTAGTCTAATACAATCATTGAACGATCCTTGGATATTTTTGCACTCATTCTTGTTACAGTCGTACTCCGTCCAAGAATTTAAAAAAAATATATCCAAGGATTATTAAATAATTGTATATTATTAGTGTTAACCAAAACCCTCACAAGAGTAAAAAAAAATTTACATTCTTACCCAAACCAAAAAAACAAACCCTCCCATTGTTGTAAATGTGTCAGAACTTTTCAAGAATCGAGGCTTTTGCGTGATCAACACATCTACAGAACAACCTGGACTAAAATTGCACAGCATGACCTACGAGCAATGACCTTTGACCTACCTGGATCTCCCACCAGCAACAGGTGAATTTCTCCACGGACACGGGAACCACTCTCGTCACTTCGCTAAACAGTTTAAAAAATGAAAATAAAAGAAACAAAAACAAAACAAAACAACATTAAAATTAAGACCATATTTATTATCCTCTACCAGTAAAAATCATTTTTAAAGTCTTTAGTTAAAACTCACTTTTCTATCAATAAAAGAAATAGCAACTCCCCCCCCCCCCAAAAACAAAAAAACAAAAAAACAAAAAAAAAAAACAAAAAAAACAAACAAAACAACAACAACAACAACAAAACATGAATACAAAATTTTAAAACGATGAAAAGGAATGAAGGGCAAGGTGTTAAAATTGACCACTCACTAAGGTTTACTCGGGAAGCAAAAACGGAAAGCAGGTAAAATGTGACAAAGTGCCGACACCTTATTATTTATTGTGCACCTGGTACGCATTTGAAGACACAGAAAAATATTGCAGAAGAATTATTCATGTTTGGTAATCTGTGTTTCCAACCTCCAGTCCTCTTGTATGAAATAGGCATCAGCAAGAAGATGGTTCTGCCACTGCCAGGAATCTTTCTTTCCTTCTTCATCTTTAACCTTTGTTACTTTTCTGTGTTAGGTCAAAGGTCAGTTGCTTTGCAAAAACTTTTGCCCATGATCTCTATCTAGCGCTAGAATCGTCCTTTTTGTATCTACAAATTTGAAACCTCTCTCTTCCACTTTGTCTGAGATTGTTTCCTGCTATGATTTCCTTGGTCTACTTCTTTTATCCAGGAAGACACCTGGCAAAAAAGCTGTGTTGAGTTGAGTCGGGTCGAGGCAACAGACTGAATGCCTCGATGCACGGCCCAACGCGTTACAAGCTGGAAGCCACCAAAGACATAGCACTGGGAAATAATTTGATGAGTGATGTTTCTAAAATGCACAGCATTTATGTAGATCTATCCACAAACATCACCATACTCTAGGTTGTTTATGACACCATATATACCTGGTGGTATGTCATATGTGTGACACTACAAGCAGTGTAGCCTGTTAGACCTGCCTACCTGCACGCCCCCTGCCAGGACCAAAGCCACGGCAAGTTTGGCCACGTACAGGCCGTACACCTGTGGACACAGGCTGGACAGAATGATGTTACGGGCAGACAGCGGCTTGGACTTGTGGGACTGCCAGAACGATGTCACTTCATCTCGCTGATGGGGATAAATGGGAAGTTAACGAAATTCTATGAACAAAAATGATTAAATCAAGAGGTTATTTGGAAACTCCAAACAAACAAAAAAGCAAGAAGCACAGAGAGAGAGAGAGAGAGAGAGAGAGAGAGAGAGAGAGAGAGAGAGAGAGAGAGAGAGAGAGAGAGAGAG
>JBCIKM010213226.1:0-12623 GCA_039654465.1 Melibe viridis | reverse complement strand
GTGTGTGTGTGTGTGTGTGTGTGTGTGTGTGTGTGTGTGTGTGTGTGTGTGTGTGTGTGTGTGTGTGTGTGTATGCAGCGCCATCGAGCGCCTTGGTGGATTTCGGCGCTCTATGAATTTTTATTGTTATACTATTTATCTATTATTGTTGTCAGAGCTCGAAACATTAAAAATGAATTGCCTGTGAAAAAAGGCAATAAAGAATATTACTAATATTATTTGTTATTATCTCCAAAAAAGTTGACAATTTTTAGACACCTGCAAGTCCTGTATTTTTTTTCTGTTTTCCTTAGAAAAAGACCTCATTCCATACAGGGCGGTAGTGAATGGTGTGAGAGCACAGTCAAATGGTGGAAAGAGTCAATCAGAAAAATTCCAATCTTACTTTGACTTTTTCCTTTTTCAAAACATAAAACCTCCATCGAGTGTTTTCCAGGTAAGACAAACACACAGGCATTGAAAGCAACATGAAATGTAGAGAATAGACAGGTGTTAACAAATATGTTCAAGGAAACAGAACTAAGTCAAATGTTCCTACTCAGTAATAGACAGTGATTATTTTGTTATCCTTATCCCTTCATACCGCCTTATCAGTGTTGGGACCCAGCTCCATGAAGCTGGGAAAAACTCTGGATCACAAGAAATGAGACAGGTGGATGATCAGTCCACCGTGCCTAATCTTGCATGGTATAATGAGCAATACATACGGGGCATTACTTGATCTTAAGCTTAACAATAGTTGGCGGTATTTGCTCATTGAGAAAGCCCAATAAGCCAATTTACCACAGGGCATAATAGACAATAATATGTCTCATTAATTATCATTTTTTAAGATGACAACTTGTGAGTTTTGAAAATCTAATCAATTGGTCACATGAAATTGTTTTTCTCAGCAGATATGAACATTCAAACTGTGTTTAGTTGTCTTTTTTTAGCTGATATTTTTTATATTCATCTTTTTCACTCCTGCTACAGTATCCCCCTGGTGAAATTTGCAATATCAATCAGGCCACTACCCCAGTTATGCCAGATTCTGCATGGTACAGAGAAGAAGAGATTGACCCAGTTCAAAAGACAGTTGATAACATAGCCGTAAGAAATTGTATTTGTTTTCATGCCTCAAATGAGATTTGATAAAAACCTTGTTTTGTGTCTAAGATGTTGAGGAGAAAGTATTCTTTAGATGAGATTGGCAAAAGATGAGATTGACTAAATTTGAAATTGTAAAGAGCATTTTTCATCCTGTTTAATTTAGTTAAGATTAATGTTTTTATTTTTTCTAAAGGATGCAACACAGAAATCATTTCATGTCACTCATTTCAGAATCATATATAACTTATTACTTGCAGGTTTTATTTGACAAGAATCTTCAAATTCTTGCTGAGAGAGTTGTGAACAAGGGAACTACAGTTCGGGATTTCAAAAGAGGTTCTTATTTAGCATCAAAATTCAATAGTTTTTTATTTGTGCTTATGCTGGTTGGTATTGATTGAATGGCCTGGTAGCTCAATTAGTAAGCTGTTTGATTCACACACCAAAGAGAAGGGTTCGACCCCAGGCTGGGGCTATTGTGATTTACCCTCATTGACAACAGGGGTAGTTCCTGTTGGCATTAAGTGTAAACTAATAATCTAAAGAAATAATACCTAAAGATTTAAAAAACGAAAAGGTCAGTGGAAATTGTTGTACGAGTACAAAGCAACACAAAGCCATAGAGAAAAGTAAATAAAGAAAACAAGTTGTCTCAAAAAGTCTGTCTCCATGGGTCCTTATCCACCTCTTTCACCGTGTCACTCTCTTGACTCCACACTCATACAACTATTTCTGCTGACCTATTTGTTTGGAATCTTTATCATCCCGGGTGTCGGCTCCACTCAATTACTTCTGTGTTTCCCATCAGTCTATACCTTTCTTGGGTGCCTAGGCCATTGCACTTACATGATCTCAGATGGGCTGGCAAATTTTGCGTATTGATTGTGTTGAGTTAGGTATCTGATTAATATTTGGTTGCCATCAGTCCAGTATGTCTTAAGATATTTTTAGCATGTTCTGTTAGTCTCGTGCATATTTTGACACTACCTTGATATCAGATTTTATAGTTATTATTTGAAAATATTGGCTTTCTTTTGGATTTGCCTTGATTATTTTTTTTCTTATCTTTGACTTTTATTGTAATAAATTGTTTTACACAAACAGCTTTTGAAAACATTGCAGTGGCACAACATAATATTATTGAGTTAAGTGAAAATTTCAGAGAATCAGTTATTCTAGAAATGCTCTGAAATGGACTGAAAATGCATAAAACTTATAATGCTTGACAGGACTTAAACTTAAAAACTCAGTTAACTTTGTGAAAGCGATAAATATTATTGTCTAAGGCTTTGTAGAGCTATATCTTTTTTGTATTGACTCAATAGAAAATGCACTTCAACAGCGGATCCATTTTTGTTAATTAATATTTGTTAATTTATTTTTGCTGGTTTAATTTAGAAAAATTAGTTTTAACATGAAAAGAACCTGAAAGATGCATAGTATTTGATCACCTTATTTCTGTATTTTAAGGAATACAGTACAATCTTGATGGGGAAACTGGAACTTGCACAAGGCAGCCATTTTACAATACAGCTCGTCTAGATGAGACTGTTGATAATACAGGAACAATACATATGGCTTCATTGAAGCACTTCTTTTTGGACACTGGAAATTTTACATACAATGGGCAGGTGAGGAAACTTCATTCTTTTCTTGCACAAGTAATGAAGCAGATTAAAAACTCACAGTGTATGTACAAGGTTGTTGATATACTCACCCATCGGGTATAAATTTTGATAGAGAAATTTTGAATGAAACATTAGAACTTGAGGATTTACAACTGTTTGTGAAACTGAAGAAGAAAGTAAAAACAAATGATAGAACAGATGATTCATAGTTTTGTTTTCCTGATATTGAAGTGCTCGGCTCCCCTAATATTCATTCTTTTTTATTTTAATTTCCACAGCGTAAAGTTAGAGGTATTAACTGTGATGTTTATACAAAGAAGGGACGAAGTGCTGAGGATCTTGGGGCAAACATTGTGGAAGTGTTCACTGCTGAGGTGGGCTATGAGTTTAACTGTCCAACACCCCCTCCCCTTGCTTTAGCATTTCACTTTAACAAAAAACATTAAAAAAAACAACCCATCTTTCTCCCGCAAAGAGTTCAGTGTCACCAACCAGTAAGTGTATGCTGGTACTGTAATCTCATTTGAGGTTTTGTTTTATATAATTAGATATGATTTGCTAGATGTGTATCATTGCTTGGTACTTAATAAAAGAAATATCAAATGGTATAAACATAATTAGAAGCGGTGTCAGGAAAAAAGATGAACCAACAGGAAATTGATATGGCATTCTTTGACCCATTTACTGTCCAATGAATCCTGAATGAAATGTGCCACATTGTCTTTGCCATATATAAATGTGAATCTTTTCTTGTGTTATGTTTTTGTCTCCTCATATGTATCACTCATTTTGCTACACAAGATTGTGCTAGGAGGACTGATCCTCTGCCTGTCTTCATTTCTTGTTATCCAGATGTTTTCCCAGCTCCTTGGAGCTGGGTCCGGAGACTGCTAAGGCAGTATGAATGGATATGGATTGATTGATAACATTCTTGTCTTGAGCATTGAGCATTACCCAGTTTTTAAAAGAAGTGTTAAATACTTCAAATTATCATCATTATCAAAAGTCCCTTAAACATAACAGCATCACTTGTTCTTATGTCTGACAGACAAAACACAAATATTTAATCAATATCCAAAATGAAAGCTGTTGGAAGCTATAACATGGCTAAACATGTAAAGTGAGATAAAGTTGGTGTATAGGCTTCTCAAATTTTACAAATCCCAAGCAATCAATTGTTATCACTTCCTTCCCAATGTGTATCAATGATACATGCTGTAAAATACACACAATATTCTTCCTTGCCGGCTCAAAAAATGTTGATGCAGATCAGTTTTGTTGTTATTGCTTTTTTTTTTTTTTAAATTTAAAGCAATATTATGTTTTTCTTGAGTGTGAAAGCAGTAACATGGGTCTGATTTTGTGGTTAGTTTGCCTCTTTGGCCCATGTGGAAATCAATTTTGATTTGACCTTCTATCCTTTTACAATTTTTGATTCTCTGTGAATAAAGTAACTTTGTGTCAACTTTCTGAAATGGCTTAGCCATTATCCTAAGACAGATTGACCAGCAGTTTTCTTTCTTAGAAATAACAGTCAAGTTATAATGTTACTATGAGAAGACAACTTTCATGCTTCAAAATTCTAATTTACTTCCAAAACAAAAGTATTAATTATTGACATCATTTTTCAATCTGACAGAATAATATCAAAGTTTTAAATGATTTTGGAGGCAAATCTACAAACAGACAAATAGTTCGTCTTGTCTTGAAAGGAGGACAAGTAAGTATCTAATTTAATTCTGATGTTTCAAAAGAAATGGTGAATTATTTTTTTAACACAGTATATTATTTTTCAACACTTTTTGTGGTAGTTTTTTTTTGCTGTTACTAGTCTTGAATCATTGGCCAAGAGTATTTTCTAATGAAAGACATTTAAGATATAATTGGTATGTTGCTATTTTGCTAAATTTTCAAACTTATTTCTGAAAGTAAAATATTATAATTGTTTTATCTTCTTCTGTGTGTCTAATGTTTTCAACTGTTTTTAGGCTGTTTAAAAAAAAAAAAATTTCTTTCATTTTGTTTTCTTTTTCCAAATCTTGTATTGTTTCTCATTTATCTAGCCGCTGATCGTCAAGAAACAGTATGAAATCTACGATTTCTATGAAATATCCTCTGGCCAAGCAAACCCATATAATTTCTTTGATATCTCAAGCTGCTATGGTTATGATCAGAAAAAGGAATTCAGAATGATATTGAAAGGTATCATGTTGAAATGATTTGTAATAGTTATTAATCAGTTCTTCTCTGTTCAAAGCTTACTGTTTTGAATGACTATTCACGATCAATGATGATGGCTCTTTGAGTGTCAACAAATACTGTGCATTTCATTCTGGAACAGTTTTCTTTGAAAGAGATACAACTTTGGCCTGAAATAAATTTTTACCCAGTTTGATGAAACACTCTTCATAGATGATAACAAAATAAATAAATAGTAGAGTGAAGCACCTTTATGATGCAGGGTGTTTATTCCATTTTAGAAACTGTTATAAGTCTTATTATATTGTTTAAAAATTGTTGTAAAGGGTTAAAAGGGTGGCTTACACCTAACATCGCAAAACTAATGATTAGGTCATATTCCAAACAACTCTTCTCTTCTGCTATAGGCTTTACACTCATACCACCCTGGCCTTATCTACTAGTGTCACAAAGATTCAATCTTTGCCGTCAAATACAAAGATAACCATCTTGATGTATGCCCCTTGTTTTGAGATAATGCATGTGATTTTAGGTAATTTGTAATCAATGATATCAATAGCTCTCATTTTTCAATAGCTTTTGTCTAAGCTACTGTTACACACTGATCTCTCAAGATAGTTTTATAGATATATAAAACTATCAAAAAGAATATTGTTTGTTGTTAAAACCAACTCAAGTTTTTCTTCAAAATATTATCTGCAATTAATTAATTGCAAACAAGTCCAACTGGATGCACCATAAACTGATCATAGTTTAAAAGTTGGATGAGATTTGGATTTTAAAGTTTTTCAAAAGGTGGAATGAGTCAATCAATAAGCAATGGAACTCAATAGGTCATAATCCAATCATTTTCTGCTTAAATGAAAAATTGTGCCTTGAAAGGTTGCTGAAAACTCCTGTGAGCTTGATTATAAATTGCGCTTGTCAGAGACAAGTTTGCTTTTAATTTCATTATAAATAAGTGATAAAAGCTAGGTACTTGTGGAGTATAGACCTCTTAACCACTGAATTTCATTAGAAATAGGAAAAGCATAAGATTTAAGTCCAAATCAAGATGAGTATAGGAGATGGTACAACTTGCAAATGAAAATAAAGGATGAAAAAATTATTCCAGTTGATGTTTTCCTTTTCTGCATAATTGTCAGCTGCTCCATTTTTTTTAAACTTAGTATCTTCTTAAAATGTTTTCAGAAATAAGGACAACACTGTTTTTCCATCAGCTATTTAATCATACCTTTACATTTCAGGACCAGCAGTCAGTTCTTATGAGCAGAAAAGCTCTTTTGTGAGAAGTTCAGCACTAGCCATAAGTAAAGCTTTGGGCATAGAATTCATCAGAGTGTTTATTTCTAGTGTAATCAGTGGTGATGGTTATGTAGAAGTTGATGGAACAATTTTTGAGAGAGAAACTTCAATAGGTAAGTATAAGTGATTAGTATTTATACTTTGAGATTTCTTTATCCTTTATCCAAAACTTTTTATGATTGTTCTTGCTCCTGCTTGTCTTTAATTATTGGTTCAGCGTAATTTCCAATGACAAATTAAATATTAAATATATCATTAGTTTGTCTTCTAAGTTGTAACTTCTACCACTGAAAGTGAAACATTATAATCCATAGATCATAAACTTTTGTGAAACAATTTTTTTACTTGCAAAAAAAAAACAACCCTCAGTGACCATCATGGCACCATGATAATAAACAAAAACAAAAAATTGTTAACATTCGTTCTGTGCAAAAGTTAACTAGTTATAACCCCTAGCTATCATCTTTTATTGCAGACAAAATTTCATCATGAAACTTGAATCTTTGAATTTTAACTTCTTTCCACAGCTCTGTTTAAACTGACTGCTGATTATGCTGTTGGTGGGGCTGTTAGAAATCTGGTGTATAAAAATAGTTCTAATACCCCAAGCGAATGTGCAAAATATTGCACAAAGCAAGATACCAGACCATTTGATTCGTAAGTTATATTTGATGACATGTGAGAATAAAAAAAAAGGAGAGACAAATTGTAACACTCACTGGAGTTCTGTCACATTATGTGACAAATTTATCTGGAAGAAATGCAAGGTACTGAACTTTGAGAATAATTTCATTTAGGTGAAAAGCAATTGTTTGCTGAGACAGATAATTAAGTGCTGCCTCTGTATTAAACAAAACAATAAACAACACAACGAAACAAAACAAGCTTTTTCACTGTAGTAGCTCTTTTTAGGTGACATGTTTGCAATACAATTAAGGCCTCAACATAGACTCTAAGACGACAGAGTTTGTATCCTACAATTATTTATTTTTTAAAATTCTCTCGTTGTTCTGCTTCCCCTTGGAGAACCAAGACCTCATATCTCCCAATATGGGAGGCTAAAAAGTCTTTGAAAATGAAAACTGTTGTAAGAAGAGCTAATGAATTTGAATTTGAGTTATTTTGACATATTATCTCTATTTTAACCTCAGAAGCTTTTAACACATATCATAAATTCCATTCAAAATTTTTGTTGTTTAAATTTCAGGCCTAGCTACTGTACCTCATTTGACTTCAACAGAGAGACCAAAGCATGTACTTTCTACCTCACCTATAGAGATGGAAGGCTAACTGCAAATCCAAAAGTAGATCATTATAAAAGTAATTTTTTATTTGGTCATTTTTAAAAGAGAATATAGATCATGTTGTGTTACAAAAGTGCCCCAAATGTTAAGCTTCTGTGATTTGTCTCATGATTTATGAGACTCTGTGAAATTTTAATTCAAGTTAAAAAAAAAAGATTCTCAAGATAGTTGTAATATTGAAGCACATTGAAAGGATAGCTATGTAAAACCAACAACCTCAAAAATGAAAAGTTCAATAATGTGACCACTGCTTACAGCATGTTGTGTCTCATAGACTTGGGATTACAAAATAAAGTAGAACAATCAAAGAAAATGGTGTGGGAACAGTGTTGAGATGTGACAAGACCACAGAAAGTAAGGAAAAAATAGGAAGTTGGAAGTCATCCAAAGTGGACATTGAGCCCATAACATAACCACTGCAATAATGGCAATTTTGGATTGAAACTCATATTCGATTCATTAAAAGTAGCTTCACAACCTCTTTGACCGTTTTGATGTTACAGTATTTTTAATAAGCAATGACAAACATTAATGATATAACCATAGCTGCCTGTAAAAAATATCAATTTATTTTGCCGTTTACAAGAATCAACTTTTTATATACAGGGACATACTCAAGGTACTATGATAGAGTCACCAATGACCGAGCTTGGTCTATATTGCAAGGAAAGGTTGATCAAGGTGTCTTAAACGTCACAGACGTAAGTACTGACAGATGTGGTGGGTGTAAAAGTCCATTGTATGCTTTTGGAAAATAATGAGATATACACCAGATTTGAAAAATATTCATTTTTATAGATCTTTAAGAAAAAATTGAAGGAGAAACTTCTCATAAATGCCTTTAATGTTGCAGAGCAGACAAAGGGGAATGTTTAGTTGCAATCACTAATTGAATTTTAAGTGATAATAAAAACTGAGTCCATTTTAGGCTTTCATTTTTGTTTGAGGTACATATTGGGGGTTTGAAAAAAACAAAAATTGTAGTCTGTCAGATTATTTTAAGGTCAAGGTTAAAAACCTTTGGTATTTCAGGATCTTAGATCTTGTTACTTTAGCTCCATCAGTATAAGATCGTTTTTATTATTTTTTAAATTATTATTATTGTTATCATAATAATAATAATAATAATAATAATAATAATAATAATAATAATAATAATGATAATAATAATAATAATAATAATAATAATAATAATAATAATAATAATGATAATAACAAAAATAATAATTTCTAACTCAACAACTTGTGAACATCCACAGTCTCAAGGGAACACTTTTCAAGCTGTAAGGGTCACTTCTCAAGGTTCTGGAATTGTCACAGATAATACCATTTCAGATGTTGGTCTGTACAAGATTTCATAAAATTAAATAGACATTCTTTGAACTTCTAAACTAAAGAAAAAATAGATAGACAACAACCTTTAAGAAGTGGGCATTTTACTTGCTAGATGGTTGTGTTCACTAACCACAAGTTAAGTTGGTTGCTTTAAGCGTGAATGAGCTAAATGATTTTTTTCTTGTGAAATAAATTCCCATTGAGTAAATATTGCAATCTGGCAAGTTATAAACCTCCCCCATGGCCTCATTAAAAGGCCTGTACGGAGCAAGCAGTGATTTGTGAACATCACAGAAACTATAAGCTTGACAAGTGAATACCTATTCATAGCACAATATTTTTCATACGAGTCACTTTGAAAATTTGTTATGTGTCTATGTTGACAAACCATCAGGAATGTGCTTTTACTTTTCATTTTTTTAAAGAAAGAAACAAATAATTTCTCATACTCATATCAAGGCTTATCTAAAAAATTTCTTGATTTCTTTTAATTAACAACAAAACTTTACTCTGACGATACTTCATAAATACATGAAACCCACCAGCTTCCTTTTTGCATCATATCTTTGTTATATTTTTTGGATAATTTCAAATACCCCATATTGGTTTTGATAAGTTTGCATATAATTTTTTCCCCAGATAATCCAATCAAACAGTTTCAACTATCATATTATGGACGTATGACTGGTAAACCAGTTGAAACATTGGACTCTTTTTCTTTATGTGAGTAGATTTTGGCTACTTTTGGTTTGCTGCTGTTAAAAAAAAAAAGAAAATCAACATGTATACTTGGAATGACAGCTTAGATCATCACAGTGTTTTTACTTTTTTGAGACACTTTTTTTCTTTTGATATAAATCATATGTCTATAAAGTGTCTTTTGAACAGCGTCTATTTTATGCAGTCCATATAGTCCATGTCTCTTGTTTTGATAATTTGTATCTACCGTTCATCTTTCTGTTTGAGTACTAATATTCCCAAGCAGTTAAATTACCCCATATTTGTCAACAAATTAAAAAACCCGAGATTTTTCCCAACATCCTTTCAGAAATTAAAAAAAATGCTTGATCAAATCTGTTTGAATAACAAGTTTGTCCCCCCTGGTAAAATTGATTTGCGAAAAAGTGAAGAAATAGTTTTGATTAATATCGTACATACTATGGACAATTTTGAACATTGGAATTTCCTCTAATATGGAATGAAAATTGGTACTGTAATTCAATAAAAAGATGTCAGCAATAGCTTATCACTATTGTAAAAGCCTCATTACTAGCAATATATTCTGCTAAATCCCTTGACACAGGAATAGCTATGTCTTTTTGAGGCTCACTAAGCTGTTTAGGAAGAAACACGCTCACCTTCAAATTTTATGCAACAGTTAAATTTCTAGGCAGTGAGATATATTGTAAGAAAAAAATGAAAATAGTACAAGTTTTTAAGAAAGGAGAGTCTTATGATTGAGATGGGATGTGCTTAAGAAAGATGTCACATCCCATTCAGCCCTTTTTTTCTCCCCATTGAAGAGGGTGCTAATGATGAATCATTAATTATACTTTTCTTCATTTAACACCATTAGCATGCTGGTTTGAAGTAAAGACACACTCAATATTATTTTGCAGATGGATGTGCGAGACGTTGCATCACAAACCTCAAATACAATTGCGAGGCATTTGTATATGATAGTAAATCAAAGGATTGTATGCTGTATGATGTGCTCGCCTACAAGTCTTTCCCTATCAACAGTGCAAGTGCAAGTCAGACTTCATACCTCTTTATTAGTAAGTGAGCAGAGCACTAATTCTATGCACACCATGAATAGCTCTATGCAAAACCTGTCTTCTATCAAGCACAAGACAGAGGCTGTGTGAAATACAGCTGTCATTTGTCTATTTGTTCATAGTTACCGCAATTTCCTATTTTCCCATAATCATCCTTTATGACAAGTTGAATATTGAATTAAGTGTTTGAGGGAATATAATTTTTTTCTTGAAAATTATCTCTCTGTAAAATGTCTGTACTGTGACAGATTAAAAATTAACCCCCCCCCCCCTCCCTTTTAAATCATCACTCTGTAAAAATTTCTCTGGCAGGCTCAGAGCCTACCCATCTGCTCTTTCAAACGAATCTATTGTCCTACTTTCCCCTTGGGTGCCTCCATGACCCTCAAGTGTTCCGGTGCCCTAAATTATAAACAAATAAGTAAATTAACAAACAAACAAACAAACAAATAAACAAAGTAACAGGAAAAAATACAAACAATTATTCTCACCCCAATTTTGCGACCAAAAGAGAATATATGGAGTTGATATGTGAATAGGGTTTGACGGCTATAAAGCTCAGAGGTCTGCCTGGTTGTAGGCAAAAGTTAACATACTTAACTAGTATTGTTATCGTCATGTGCTTACGTTCATTGTCAGCCAGGGATATGGTATTGCCAAGTGCTAAGACTAAGAGTAAGCCTTAGAGTTGAAAGTGTCCCTGGTGGCTTCTTACTTGGTTTTTTTTTTTTAAATGTCAATTTACTGAAGGCTTTGTCATACTTATTCTAGTACTATGACCTAGTTCAGTTGAAGGCCTTTCTTATACATAGCAAACCAAACTTGACCAGTATAAATCCATGTCAATCTGTAAAGTGGAAAAAGTAAAGCATTTAGTTTTAGGAATCCTTCATCCACACGGATCACCTAACCATTTACTATACAGCACCCTATCCCTGGTGACCTAGGACAATCAGCCTGCAAAATGTATTTTAATATTTTGGACAGAGACAATGTTGTCCACAAGTAAGGAGACCTTTGAACTTTACATAATTTCTAAGGAAGGTGGTCTCTAACTACCCGTTTTCAGTGCATTTTTCAAAGAGCCCCACAGAGGCAAAGCAAGTTCTCAAAATAGATTCTGTATGTGTGTGAATATTGTGAGGTCAAATGGCAATTTGCAAATATGCCTTTATAATGCAAAGATGCAAAGAGCACTAATTTATATGCAATATATTCATTCATTCATAGTATGGTAATGATTATAATATTTTCTTTATTACACAGGAAGCTACAAATACAACTTTGATGAAATCCCAGGCAGAACAATACTTTCAAAATCTGATGTTGTATATACTGAGGTTCAGGACACCAATGCATGTGCAAAGCTATGTGTGAAAAATACTGCCTTCTACTGTGAATCCTTTGAGTTGTGTGGGCAAACTTGTCTGTTGGGTCGAAAGCATTTCTATGATGCAACAAAAGAAGATACTAAAAGTAACTATAACTGCGTGCATTACTCAAGTAAGTAACACATAACTTAGTATTGTCTGTTATTCTAGGAAACAGTATTTGCATGATTTTGTCAAATGAGATCTTTATGGCTGTTGTATGGAATGAGCTTCCAAACCATTTCAGGGCAACATTAAACTTAAATTCTTTTAGATCTTTGATGGTTTCTTGGAATGGGAAAAATGCCAATGCAATGCATGTAACTAAATAAATATATTTATCTTCTTCCCTCTAAATTTGTATTTATTTATTGATATGTATTTTTTAATCCATTATAATATCATGCGGACTGATTGCAGTTCTTTTATCAAGTTGATACATTTCTTATAAGATCTGATGACTTAAAAGAAATCCTCACATGAAAGGACCATTTATTTTGTCTAATAATTTGTATATATAGGTATATGTTATGTATTCTATGTATGTATGTATGTATGTATGTATGTATGTATGTATGTATGTATGTATGTATGTATGTATGTATGTATGTA
>JBCIKM010213116.1:0-11131 GCA_039654465.1 Melibe viridis | reverse complement strand
TATGGAGAAAGTACAATGACAAGTCTATGGAGAAAGTACAATGACAAGTCTATGGAGAAAGTACAATGACAAGTCTATGGAGAAAGTACAATGACAAGTCTACGAAGAAAGTATAAAACAAGCCTGTAGCTCCTGACGAGGATATCCGGTCTTTTCCCATTAATTTAAGTGACATTTCTCATTAGCATAATGTATAGTCACCTGCTTCACACAGGATAATGTGTGGTATTGTTACACTGTTCCGGTGTTACGACCATTAGATACACATGTTTTAAACATAAGTCAATAAAGAATAGATTGAACGACTTTTGTCGCTTTAACTAGTATTTCTGCAAGCCACTTGACTAAGTATAGGCCTACACACATTTACTCATTTATTCATATCACATGACCTTATAATTTCATATAACATCCTCGCATACATCACATCATACAAGGATCATATCAAAGCATACCACAACATATCATGTCACATTACGTCATACCACATTACTTCATATCATTCATACCATATATCATGTAATGTCAAGTTATGTGGTCTATTGTCATACCATATCATATATCATATATCATAGCATATCACATCTATATCATATCATACCATGTCATCTCAATGTACTATATCATATCATAACATACCATATCATAATAAATCAAATCATATTGTATCATATCATATCATATCATATCATATCATATCATATCATATCATATCATATTATATCATATCATATCATATATATCACATCTTATCATGTTACAGAACAACATGACATATTTCATGCACCATACAATTAACAAAATAGATGGAAGCATAATTCGAATATCTTTTGTACTATTTTATCAGTGACTCTTAAAAATGTAAATGAAAAAATACTTACTTCAGTGCAAATCGTGGAGGGTATCCCTGGAGGGCACCTCTACTTCTGTTTCCTTTCCCCCATTTTCTGTGATGTCCTGTTTTTGTTGTCTTGTTTTCAACTCAGTGGTCATCCCTCATTTCAAGTCTTTTGGTGCATGACTGTAGGGTCACGAGTTTTAACTTACTGAGTACTTTTGTACACAAAGGGTTTAAAGATCCGTGATCTTCCTGGACAATAATGCTGTTCAGTCAGATGGCCATCGCTTATTTTAGTGAGGAGGGATGGTAGTTTAGTAAATCACCTCTCAGTGTTGTCAATATGTCTTTATAGAGATTATATTTATTCTCTGTTGTTTGTGGTTTGATCTGTTCCCACTTTGAGCTAATCCTATCATCTTGCTTCCCCTGGGCTCCTCTATGACCCTTGTGTGTCATGGGGCCTTAAAACAACCAATAAGCAAACAAACAAACAGTGCAAACCATTCAGTTTTTTTCCCAGAAAAGTGAATCTTTCAGATTGCAAAAAAAAGATGTGTAACACAGATGATCATATTCAATTGTTTTCGCTTGTTTGTTGACTCTCCCTCAGACGGAGGAAACAGCATCCATGGAGCCGGGCATGGAGCGGTTGTACAAAGAGTTGAGGAACGGCATTGTGTTATGTAAACTGGTCAACGTCATCAAGCCGGGCTGCATCAAGAAGATTAATGATTCCAAAATGGCCTTTAAGCAGATGGAGAACATTGGCAACTTCCTGGCAGCCTGTGAAGGCATGGGGATGGTCACGACAGACATGTTCCAGACGGCGGACCTGTATGAGAAAGTCAACATGCCTCAAGTCATTAACGGCATCTATGCTCTCGGCAGAAAGGTGAGATTAATTAAGTCAGTAAAGTAGTTTTTTGGGGATCCATTTCTGCCATGTTTGACCTAATATATTGATCAAATGCCTGGCTGATGGTGTGCTAACTCATTTTCTAGGCTATTGAGATTGGCTGACTCGACTAGGTTCTTGTGCTCGGTCCAAATAGTCTTTGTCCCTTGAAGGTGTCGCATGCTAACAGTACTCTCTCTTGTAAACTCTCTGGTCTTAACTCTTTAACGGATGAATTTTTCCCCGCATTTGTGGGAATTTTTTATTTGGCTGCTCAGTGAAGTGAGAGAACCTTCAATATAATATAATAGTTTTTACAGCTTGCGTATGCCTATGAAATCTATTATTTTATATAATATTTGAGTCGGAATTTAATCGTCCAAAAGATGAAGAAGATCAACTAAAAATGAAATGTATGGGTTAAAAATTAGTTTGTTGAGGAGTAAATAGAAAAGAAAAATAAACAAAAAAAATCTTCTTAGCCTTAGGACTATTTATCACAATTACCAATTGTCTAATTATGCACGCATCTACAGTAATACTTAGTTCCACTGAGTCAGTCGATATAATTGAAGAAGAAGAAGACCAGTGTTGGTATCGAGTTTAATATCACAAAATACTTTACGGTCATTTGATTGAAGATAGAAACACACTCAACCTTTTTACTGTTTGTGGTCCGCAAACGCTTATAAAATTAAAAATTTCAAGTCCTCTTTTATCTCAGGAATTCGAAACTCACACAAAAGCTTAAAAAATAAAGAAAAAAAACTCTTACAGATTGCAAATTTGAATTTTTCAATGTTGTCAGCCATCTCATTTTTCTGTATCACTCATTTATTTAGATGGTGCGTTACTAGTGTGACAGATGTTTAAAAAAAAGTTGCATCATAACATATTAACCAGAAGGTATGCACCTGTCAAACTGGTATGACATAAAATGCCAATGTCAATGCCTCGGCAGAAAACCAGAACTCTCTGTGTTTCTTGTTTTTTTTAGTAATTCCAATTATATATCCGAGCAAAATATAAAAAAAAACACCCTGTAATTTCTGTTTATTGTCATTTATTTTCCAGTGACAGCTCCTCTGTTTTTTATGTATGTAACATGTAAGATTTGTTGTAATTTTGAAAATTGTTTTAAGGTGTTTGAAGAATTTAATCTTCCTCCATCTTTTATCTTCACAGGCTCAGAAGATCGGCTTTGTGGGCCCATCATTAGGTGTAAAAGAGTCAGACTTTAATCCTCGCAATTTCTCCGATGAGCAGCTTCGAGCAGGCTCAGGTGTAATAGGACTTCAAATGGGCAGCAATCGAGGGGCATCACAGCAAGGCATAAGTTTTGGCAAGACTAGAAGTATCATATAATTTAGTAGTTATTAAAAAAAAAAATTGTTGGGAGTATCGATGGTGTGAAATTTTTATGAGAGATCTGTTGTGTATGCAGTTTTCAGAGTGAAAAGGAGAGTACTTGACTTAGATGAAAGAAATGTATTGTAACCATTTCATTCATCCACATGTTTATTATCTTTTTCCTCTTCCTATCTAGTAGCTTCAAGTTTTAATCCGTGCACGTTATTTATATCATATGAATGGATCCAAATCCTAGAATTAATGATAAATATGTTAAGGTATTAATGTGAAAAATCATGTCTAATCAAATGTTTTTTAGGTGCATGACTTGAGACCTTCCTCAAAAAGTTTATACAATGACCAAAGTTTTTTCAGAGTTATATTTTACTACCTGGATGCATTGCTGTCGTGACTTGTTTTACGTTGAATGCAAAGTCTAAGATTGGCCCTTTTTTGTTTTTTTCTTTCTTTTGGAATGATGGAATGAAATGAAAAGGGAGACAGAAAAGAATGTAGGAAGCAGTTTTGTTTTTCACATTCCAGCAATTTTACAAAAGATCTGACAAGTCCCTTCTTTAGTTCTTCTTATAAACTAATACCCTACAGATGGTCCATTGTAATCTATTATACTTAAGATCCTGTTTATAACATTTTATATCTACGTATGTATCAGGCTTTTACTACCAACCAATCGATTACTGTCATATATCTATTCAGCTATCTAACTTTATCTATTTATTTTTTTCATTGTGGAGCTTTTGCTCCCTATTTTTTTGAGTAAGCTTTGTCAATGAGATTTGTGACTAAAAGATTAGATTTGGGAAAATAACGGCAGAGCAACAGTTTCCATAGCAAGTAGAGGTTGAGCAGTATGGTTTGTTTAGATTATTCTGTTTGAATACACTTTGATAAACTTGTGAGTTGGGCTTCTCTATGACCCTCAGGTGTTTCGCGGGGCCCTAAAACCTCCAATAAACAATGAACAAGACTTATGAATATTTGTGCATGTTCTCAATTTCCAAACAAAGTCTTGCATTGCATACATGTGTGAGTGTGTTTTAGTGAGACTTTCAGGAACCGTGTAATTATCATTAAAGAATGCATGGCGCAAATTGTGTTAAAAAAACCAAACAAAAACAAATTCCCACTGACTGACCTGGTGATTGTTAGAATGAAATTCATTTGAAAATGGCCATTAACCTTTTTTTTTTCTTTGTATGAAATATCTTTCTGTTTTTTCATTGATATAATTGAAGAGTGTTTTTCCAAAACTCAATAAGTAACCTTTTAGAAAATTCTGAGGTATTGCTTCTGCAGGGTTCCTTGTGATTTTCTCCACTCCATAGTAAAACCTCAAGATGGAGATTTTGAATCAGGGGATGCAATTCTTGGTTTACCAAAATAGTTAGAACAGTACTTACAGAGTTGTGGAAAAACACTCTTCAAATGCTGACTTCTTAGTATCTGAGGAGTGACAAGGATATGAATACCATGAAGAACAGATGTGTCTCTGAGAAGCTGTCAAAGTTAAAGACCTAAAATCTTAATCATTGATTATATAAGACAGCTCATGCAATTTGGATAAAAGAAAAGCATTCAACAAACATTGCATTTTGGCATCTGATAATATATCAAAAAATGGAGATGATAATATCTTGCAGGGAGCCGTTGATACACGTTGTGATTCAAAGTTAGTTTAAAAGCTGAAGGGCGAACCACAAACTGAAAACTCAGAAAGAAGTTATTGAAGACTTAACACCTCTGTCAGACAAGCAAGCCAGAAACTTCCAAGTGACTTCTACTAACTTTCCTACTGTTAGCTCTCAAGATATCGGTATTATAGGATATGAATACCGGCTTTTGAAAATCAATGACTTTAGAGTACCATGATATCACCATTACCATCATCATGTCTTAGTCAGAGTGCATAGTCAATTATATGTCATTCTATGTTGGGAGAAAAACTACAAATGCAACTATGATAACATAAATAAACATTTCAAGTAATCCAGAGGTCAAGCAATAAGAACAAAGATTCATGTCTATGGATAGTTAAATACAATGTCTTTGAATCTTGTCTTTGTTGACTACGATGGGTTTCTCTCATGATCTGATTTTAAGACTTTAATTTTTCTTCTTTATTGCTTGTGCCAGGCATAAAGCAGCTAAGTTTAAAGTTCAGTAGTTTTTCTTTGCCCCATTCATATGGAGTGAATAAATTAAACATTTCAGTCTGTTTTGTATTTTTTAACGCTTTATCATTTTTTGTGACAATTTTTTTATTGCATTAAAGTAAAAGAAAATGATACCGTTAATTGTTACAGTTTTCATTTAAATTTTGAAATTTTGCAGTGGGAAATAATATCATTAATTGGTATTACATTGATTTAATTTATTGTTATATCAGGTTTTGTACTGTTTTCAAACATGAACAATCATCCCAGATAAACAAGTTCAAGACAAAGGTACTAATTTGAAAATAAACTCGTTCTTGTCTTCTTCTAAGCACCATTCTCACAATGCTTATTTGGACACAACTATTTCTCAAAGTTAATCCGCCCCATCTCACCTGGTTCTGTCCAACTTCATCCTTGTTTGCATTCATTCTAATGATCAGTGTAAGCTTAAGACTTTACCTCATAAAAAACAATGATTAAATTAGAGATTTTTGTGTACTTTTCCATAGGGGTCTTGAAAATAGAGCCAGCTTAGAAGCGGACTTTGTTATTCTTTAACAGATCCATGTTATAGGGATGAAACACTGTATGGCTCTTTCACTTTGAATGGGAACTTACCAACATCTTGTTTGCTAAATCAAATTGTGCAGTCAATTGTCAGTTTTTTCACAACAAGTACAAAAGTAAGAGGCATTTAAACATTTTTCTGATTTGAAGAAGAAACTAAATGAAATGTATGCCCACAGAAAAATCATTCACAAGAGGTAAGGCACTGCTCATCAATTAGTTATTACATGACTGAATAGTCTTTGTGACTAAAGGGAAAGACTTGAAGAATTCTTTCTTCTTTAGTCCTCTTTGCTCCTGGTGGAGCATAGGGCCTCAACAGCAGCTCTCCATTTCCTTCTGTCCTTGGCGCAAACATTGGCCTCTCCCCATGTGAGATTGCAGGCGCTCAATACTTGAAGAATTAGTCCCTATTTAATTAACGTAGTCATTTTAAGGGCGTAATTTTCAGGTTTGATTTTCAGTAAAAATGGATTTAATTTGAGGGTTGTTTTTAATGCACGTTATGATGGCATGTTTTCTAATTCAGGACTTCAAAATTTGCTCATTATGTATGCATGATTTTGACTCGATTATGCCCAACGATGATGGGAGGTTTGTAGTTTTTGTTTGATAATGTTAATATTCAAAATGTATAATGTTTATTATTAGAATGATCTGTTAAAAAATGTTTATTCTAGACTCCAAGTCATATTGCATCTCCAAGTTTACATTCACAGCTAAGCATTTATATCCATTCCTTGGCAACCTTCATTGTCACTCTTTATACCTCTCAAAAACTGCAACTTTCTAATCATTCTCATTGAATATTTGTACTTATTATTATTATCGATTTTGTTCAACATTCAAGTATACACAGAGTGATTTCAGCCACTGTGTTTCTGTTAAATGTAGGAATGGTCTGAGTGCTAAAAGATATTTGTAAGTTTGATGGTAGGGGCTCATGTGGTTGTAAAATTGAAATAAGCTATACATAGTTATGCTGTAAGAGAAAAAATTAAATCAACCATGTTTTATTCATAACTGTTCTCTGTACATTATGAAAGCTTCATGTTGAGAAATTGAAAAATAAACTCATTTAACCTTCAAGTAAGAGTTTTGGTTGCTTTTGCCTTTTTACTGTAGACGCATATTCTTAAAAACAACCAAATTAATGTATAATAACAATGGATTGGCTGGCGGTTGGCAGGTGTCCCTGCTGGGCACTTCTACTTCTGTTTCTCATCTTTTACACTGAATCTATCGTCTTACTTTTTCCCTTTTTCTATGATGTCCTGTTTTTGTTGTCTTGTTTGCAACTCAATGCTCATGCCTTATTTCAAGCCAACTGCAGGGTCACAAGTTAAACATACTGAATAATTTTGTACAAAAAGGGGGTTTAAAGATCCTTGGTCCTCCTGAAACAGAATGCTGTCATGAGTGATGGTCATTGCTTATAAGTTGCGGTTTAATCAACTTTTTTCATAGGGGAAGTAATGCATACATTTTTGTAAAACAACACTGCATTGTACCAGTTCTCCCCCTTGCCTTTTGCCTTTCAGAAAGTTCTTTCGCCTTTTTCTTTCTTTCTTTCTTTTTTCATTTTTTTGTTTTTTAGAATGAAAACTTAACAAGTTAATTAAAATCCACTATTTCCTCAAATTCTAGCAGTTGCTGGGTGATGTTCGTTCTGGTATGTTTATGGGAGAGTCCTGAATCCTATCATCTTGCTTTCCCCTGGGCTCCTCTATGATCCCCGCTTGTCTTGGGACCTTTAAAACATCGATAAACAAAAAAAAACAAACAACCCCCCCCCCTACAAAAAACAAACAAATGTTAATTTTTTAAAAGAGAAGCATGACATTTTACTTCGATGACCAGGGACAAAGAAATGAAAGGCTGACAAGGAGAATTTTGTTATTATCGAAAGGGAACCCTTTACACAAGGCTTCAAAACCTCAAGACTTCACCACAAGAGGCCAGTCCTTAGTCAGGAACCTACCCATGACAAGTTGAATGTGTTTTTTGTTTGTTTGTTTGTTTGTTTGTTTTTAAATTATAAAAAGGTGCTTGCGAAACAAATAAACCAAGAAAGAAGAAGAAATCAGGGGGGAGGTGTGTGCATGATGTGAAGGGGGACAACAAACAACGACAAGAACAACCAACCCCTCCCCCCCCCCCCCCGAAAAACTAGCACACGAACAATTTAAGAGCAAAAAACACAAAAAGCGTACCAACCCCCCTCCCCCAAAATAATAAATAAATAAATAACAATAATAATATGAAAAAATACAACAACAAAACCCCAGAAAAAATGAGTCCCAAGTCACTCATATAATTCTGAACCATTTATAGAGCAATGAAAGAGAATTCTTTCTATTCAGCAGTGCTGACAAAATAACTGGAGAGAGGGAGAGAGAGAGAGAGAGAAAGGGAGAGAGAGAGAGAGATGAGGGGGAGGGGAGGGGAGAAAAGGGTGTAAGAAAAGACAGAAACTCGAATTAAAAAATTATAAATTGCACCAAATAATTGCTGTGTGGGCAGCCAAGAGCAGAATATCAAAAAGTGCATCTTCGCAGAAATGGATCTTTTCTGGCTCTTCTATTTTCTAGAAACGTCATCGACTGACGCTGAAAGCTTCTTCCGGGTCACGACAAGTGTGACCCGGTGTTTTCTGACAGTGCGTGCCGTTTTGAATCTTTGCATGACAGCAAGATAATTTGTGCCACTCGTGGTTCGGCATGAAACTTGTCCCTATTTTTAAAACCTGAAAAAAAAAAAAAAAAAGTTTTGTAAAAGTCTTAAGAGTGGGCGTTTCCCTAAACAAAGTGCAGCTACAGATGGAGAGAGAGAGAGAAGAGAGAGAGAGAGGGGAGAGAGAGAGAGAGAAAGAGAGAGAGGAGAGGAGAGAGAGAGAGGGGGGGAGAGAGAGAGAGAGAGAGAGGGAGAGAGAGAGAGAAAGAGAGGAGAGAGAGAGAGCATATTAAAGCAGAAGAAAGAGAAGCGAGTAGATTGATGACTTATAAGGAAATGGAACCCGGATAGGAATCGGAGAGGAAAGAGGTTACATCAATCGGGATTAGATAATATGGAAGGAGGGAGAGACAAAAATAAATAAAGGGAGGACCTTGAAAGCAGGAAAGAAGAAACGGAAGAGAAAGAGAATGAGAGAGAGAGAGAGAGAGAGAGAGAAGGTGGATAGAGATAGGGTGGAAAGAGGGGGAGAGAGATAGGATGGAGAGAAGGGGAGAGAGAGCGGAGAGAGAAGAGGGAGGAGAAAGAGAGGGGAGAGGGTGGAGAGAGGAGAAGGAGAGAGATAAGGTGCAGAGAGGAGGAGAGAGAATGGAGAGAGATAGATAGATAGATAGAGAGAGAGAGAGAGAGAGAGAGAGGCGGAAGATTATTGGCCGGTTTGAATAACAGTCGTATTTTTTTGTAAAAGTATGAAGCCAAGTGACAGGCGATACTTTACCAAAAATAATAATGGAAACTGGAGTAAATGATTTTTTTTCTTAACATTCCAAGTGGAGGCTCAAATGGCAAAATGGAAATCGGACTTCAGAAACAAAACAGAAGGCTATAAAACAAAACAAAACAAAAAGAACAAAAACAAACCCAAAACACAAATAAAAAAAAAAAACACAAAAAAACAAACAAACCGGAAACAAAAGAAAAAAGAATCGGAACAAGAACAAAACAAAAAACCAGGAGCGCTCCTTCTTAACGAGTTACAGGGTTTTCGGGTTTCTTTTATTTATTATTTATTTATTTATTTATTTTTTTAATTTATTTTTTTTTTTTTACGAAACTTCGCATAATGCCAGGTTCTTCATCGTATTTATACAGTTTATAATTATAATAATAATTAACAAAATATTTTTCTGAGGAATTGTTTTTCGGGATTGTTTCCTTTTTTGGTGTCGACTTCACAAAGTCACGAAGGAAATAGTACCCTTATTCTAACAGACACACAACAAGTTTTTGTTGTGTCAAAAAGGCCCTCGTGTCATCGTGCACTTGTTATACAACTTGTGGCTCAAATTTCCAGTTTCGATACAATTAAACTGGAGTCGTGGAATAGTATTGTGTGTGATCTTGACTTCGCTGTTCAATTGTCACCAGAGCTTTTATGTTGTTGTTGTTGTTGTTGCAATTGTTGCTGTTGTTGCTGTTGCTGTTATTGCTGTTGCTTCTGCTGCTGCTATCGCTGTTGTTGTTTTATTGTTGTTGTTGTTGTTGTTGATGTGCCGTTGCTGTCCATGTACCTAGGTACGTAAAGATTTGCGATCGATATTAACCAAAATTAATGTTAATGAAAATGAATGGGAATTTACGTCCAACTTAATGGACGGTCATTTAGATTTCACAACCTTTGTGTGTAAAGGTGAATTTGCACATGCGGCTGAAACACGATTGCTGGCGTAATCCATGCTATTGCTATTTCAACTTAGGTTCATCTTACATGAAAGCCATGCAAAAAAAACAAAACAAATAAACAAACAAACAAATAAAAAAAAAACAAAAAAAAAAACTCCAACAAAATACAAAGCTAGGAGTACAGAGACGGCAAATATCCATTGTGATTGTTCCTTTATTTCAACCCTAGAATTCGATTTTTTATTCTTCTGTGAAAAAAGTTCTGTCTTATGGATATTACGCACAGTATCTGGCAGGATTTATCAACTAAAAAAACCCAAAACAACCCCCTCCCCCCAAAAAAAAAAGAAAAAAAAAAAAAAAAAAAAAAAAAAAACCAACGTTCCCTTCAACGTTGTAGTTTCCCCTTTTTTGGTTCGTAAACTTCCAAAGCCACTTTGCCAATTCTTTTCTCCCAGTGATAAAACGGGAAACATTTTTGCTTTCTGAAACAATAACTCGGTCTTAACTTACATGCAAACGTCTTGCCCTAGCCGTCTGGGCAGAGTGACCTGTAACGGGAAGACCTGCATCTAAAATTTATGATACGTATAAATATTATGGACCATTAACACAGTCTTATTTTTTTCTGCTTTACTTTACTGTCTCGGACGTCCAATGTTTGAAAATTCTTCCACACTATAAAAAAAGGAAAAGCCCATTTTACTGACAAATCGGTGCTATCTCCCGCAGGGTGATTTGGCAATGGATGTTGAGGTTTGGGTGTGAAAAGAAATGTGTTTGTTTGCGGGGATACTTGGTGGTGGTGGTGGTGGTGGTGGTGGGCTGGCACACACACGGGAAGAATGAATAAGACTGTGTGTGTGTATGTGTGTGTGTGTGTGTGTGTGTGTGTGTGTGTGTGTTAGAGAGAGAGAGAGAGAGAGAGAGAGAGAGAGAGAGAGA
>JBCIKM010212896.1:0-12631 GCA_039654465.1 Melibe viridis | reverse complement strand
TTAAAGTCTTATCCGCTTTCGGGATGCTCGACGTTGTCTGTAACCCTCACGTGTACAATAATAATAATGATAATAATAATAATAATAATAATAATGATAATAATAATAATAATAATAATAATAATAATATAAAACTTTTCAGGATAACGAACAAAAAATCAAAAAGAAAAAGAAAGGAAGAAAAACCCCTGTAAATAATGTATGACATTTTATGACAATTACATTGTCAGCCACATTTCAAAGCTGTCTTGTCTCGTTTGTTTGTCTTGTTGGGGTTACAGACGTCTAGAAATCCCACAACACTGAACGTTTTCGGTTCCACTTGTCATCATCCCTTTCTTTACTGCTCAAAAAATGAATAAATACTCAAAAAATAGATAAATAAACAAATAAACAGACAAACAATGTCCTGAATGTTCTAGGGCAAACCATCGCATCGACCCAAATGAGATCGAATCATCACCCCCCCGCCCCCCCCCCCCCCACACACACACACACAACGTGGCCAACAATTAAATCAGTGCGTCATTTGGATTCCCTGACTAAAAGTAGCGCAGCGAGACTCCCGTAGAGACACACCGCTAGTTGTTAAGTAACACGCCACTTTTCGTGCGTAGCGTAGGTAGCGCTAACACTGCCCTTTAGCTTGTTTCTTATCGTGATTGCTTACAATGTTCGAAATCTGATTAGTCTTGCCATTTCCTTCCCTTCTTTCTTCCAAATTAAATCATAATACGAAAACTCAGAGAACCCTAATATATATATATATATATATATAATGATAATTTTTAAAAATGAATTCGTACAACACAAGACTTGGAGGCGTTACCGGTCATTGCTTGCTTTGGTGTGGCGGGGTAAGGGGGCTTGACAAAGGATCGAGGGCACCAACCCCTCCTCTTGGCTTGGCGGGGGGGGGACAAGGGTCTTTTGAATGCAAAATGGGAAACGGTTTCGGACACATCTCATCAACAAGTTTGCCCTCGATGGAAAACCTAGATGGAATCCCACGATGGTCACGGGCCATTGAAGGAGTGGACACACAAAGTTTGTCTTATGATTGAGTCTTCCATCTTTGATAATGCCACATAAAATGCTGGTCATTTTCAGGGAACTTTTGAGTCTTCGGGGTTTTTCTTTTGCAATTTTGTGTTTTGCTTTTTCTCAAGAGTTATTCCCCGTTTCCTTTCTCTGGAAGGCAGAGGTGAAATATGCTTGTTAAAAAGGCTCCGGGCACGTCTCCTAGACATTCCGGTGACTTTGAAGATGCTGAAAATGACACCAGTATTCTTTGGGAAGAAACTTGGCCCTTGCCTTGGAAAAAAAAAAAGGCACTTGTAAAGTATATCCCAGCAAGCAATTTGTGCCAATGCTGTCTCAAAAACGTGCCTTGGACTTTGCCAACTCGGCCGGGCAATTGCCCCAAACCGAATATGTCTCAAATTTATATTGGCAGTGTTTGGAACATTAGGGTTTGACTCTATCTCAGTCTTAATAGAATCCCACTCTGGTCAGGGCTGCGTCAACCCTGGACTATTGGTCACCCTTGAGCATTTTTTCCTGGCTTTGCTATGACAGCGGTTTGAGCACAAACGTCTAATTTAACCCTTTCTGGTCTCCCACTGCAGTATCATGATGTTTCCCTATTTTCCTCTTCCTGGCTGTTCAGCCTACAATAACACGGCATGTCCGACTGCGGAGCTCTGCGCCTTCTTGTTCAGTATGACGTGTCTCTGTGACCACACTGTGTTATTGCCACCACTTTATAATACAATTGGCAGCAGAGTGCTTCTCATGCATCCAGTTCTCTCTCCATTTTATTCATTATTTGTTTTACTCCCCCACCCTCCCAAACGTTTTATTTGACTTGTGTTTTGTTGGTTGTTTGACATGGCACAAATGGCCTTGAGGCGTGACCTCCTCTGTATTGTTGTTATTTCATTTGGATTTTATACATTTATAATATTCGTTAATGCTTGTGTTCCTGTAACCATAAAAAAAAACAACACAAAAAAAAAGTTTGTGATTTACTTCAATATTATAATAACATAAATATACAGTTACAATTTTTCCCTGGTGAATCGGAATGACCCTTTGCTGTATGAGATTTCTATGATTATCTACTTGTTATTTCAATTATTTAAAATTCAAGGCAATATTTTACCTTACTTGCTTTATGTTACTTTAGATAACCTTCAATTCTAGTTAAGTGATCAGTGGTTTTATGAAGGAAATTGTTGAGTACATTTTGAGACACTTTGTTCATCAATAAGACTGAACAGACTTACCTTTTCTTCCAAATGTTTTATCGCTCCTTTCATGTAATGATTAATTTGACGAAGTTTCATATGTCACTCTTGGACGTTGATTTACAAGGGCTATTGATTGATTTCCTCAACTCCATGCCAGGGTTGTAGTGATGCTCTCCCTTGTTAATGACATTGGATTTAAAGAGAAAATTCTTTTGATTAATGAGATTTCTTGTCTCTTCTATTTCTTCCTTGTATTCCTTTTGTTATTGAGTTATAATATAGTTTTATATTTCGTAAATAGAATTTCAAGGAGGGTTTTGTAACTGCTTTGTTTTTATATCACTACAACTAACCTCTCCTCTATTCTTTTTTTCTCTCGCCTCACCCCATGTCCTCTGCCTGGATGCTTGACCCATGCAACTCCACCTGTACCACAACCTCTGCTGACCTACACACCATCTGCACACTGACCTTTGCAGTATGGAGTTACATAAGACCTTGAACCTTGACCCTGCTGCCTCCTTGACGACTGTCCCCTCCACCCTTGCCCCTGCACCCCATCTCCCGCCCTTGCCTCCAGGGCATCTGGCTTTTCCTTTGATGAAGCCAATGGCTCCTCCTCCCCAAGCTTCTCCAGCCCTGATAGGACTGAATGGTTTAAATGGCTTAAATGGTTTGAATGGCTTAAACGGCTTGAACGGCCTTGGACCTTCCATCATGGACCCGACCTCTGCCATCAATGCCCCGCCCTCCGCCGTCACACTGGCCAGACCACTGCCCTCTTCTTCACCAAAAGCCCTGACTACCAAAATGAGGCTGGGCCTGACGGCTACAACAGCATTCAAGGCTGCGGACAGACCCAAGTTTTCTCCTTACTGATCAGCACCGCCCGTCTGTTGCCATGGGCACCAGAAGCCGTACAAACAGGGCGTCAGGTCTAGACATGCTCCAGGAAATTGGCAGAGAATGTTTTATTTATTTCATTGATTAATTTTGGCAAATTGTAAACTTTGACATTTGTGTGTATCTTTCTTTTTAAATCATTTGAAAATCAGGAAAATCTTGTCTTTATGGATAAGATTGTTTGTGTATCATTTTTTTTTCTTTCTTAACTTGAAGGAAGAACCAGGGGTATTATGTTAATCTGCACACAGGTTATGAGGAGCCATTTAGGAAGTTCCTGTATTGAGCATTTGTAATTTTGATTCTGTCTTGTTTTATATTACTTACACTTGGTGCAGTTACATTGTATGTGCTCCCCTTCAAAAGAATACTATCATAATTATCTACAACTTCAACTTTTTTTCTCCTTGCAAAGAAACTAAAGGACAACTTTATTCTTACCAAAAAAAATTTTAAAAAGTTATTTTCAGTCGGTCAGAGTTGTCCAATTACGTTGTGGAATTAAAGATTCGCGTGAAACTTTTTGGGGTAGCTATGTCTGCCTGTGAAAAGTTGCCTGATGGCTCCGTGGCTCCCAAGGTCACTGTCCTTTTGGATACGCATTCTTAGCGATTTTCCCTCACTGCCAATTTGCAGGATTTTTGTTTTTGTAGTCTTCAGGATTTTGTTGTACAGAAGACAATCCTGTCTATGGCACGAGGTGTTGTGTAGCTATGTTGGTCAGGCCGTGCACAGACTTGAGAGTGAGAGTGATACACACCTAACTATTCCTGGGCAAATTCCTTTTTAAATGGTATCAATACGAGATTTGTATTTTGTTTTTCCTGTTGCAGAGTTAAAAAAAGGCAAATATGTTATGTGTATTTGCTTTCATGAAAATGTATTTTCTAAACCATTCACATTTGGCTTCTGTCTGATTTGGGATTTTCTTTGTTTGTTTTTGTTTGTTTACTCTTTAGTCTTCCCCAAGAAATTTCTACTCCTACACTTATTCATCCTTTTTACTTGTTCAAAATTACATGATCCTTATAATGCATTTTTGTGGTGGGTAAGGGGGGGGGGGGCAAATTAGATTTTCGGTTGTTTTTGGGGTTTTTTTCTTTTGATTTTCATTTGGAATTTTTTTTTTTTTTTTTTTTAATTTGCAATTCTTTCTTTAGCTCATGTTTTCATCTTCCAACATGTTTTTGTGACCAGATCGTCACAACGCATCCCCTAGTCATGTGGGTTCTTTACCATTGTCTGAAGGTTTCATTTTGGGTAAATCCAGTTCACCTTGTAATTTTTGTATTCTACAACAAACTATTGCACTTACAGCAAAACCTATCGGACATGGCAATGTGTGTGTGTGTGTGTGTGTGTGTGTTTTGGGGGTTTTTAGAAATAGTTTGTTGTATTTTTATTTCTCATGGCTTTGGCCTCAAACTCAAGAAAGACAAGAACAGTAAGCTTTTGACACTCATTTTGTCTACCTGAAAGATCATCTCCGAAACTTACATCCATCAGAGTCCATGCTCAGTTATCAGAGTCTTTACCGCCTAAATAGAAAGACTTGGATTTTCAGGTGGAATTGTTTTTTTTATGGGGTTTTTTTTTGGGGGGGTGGGGGGGGTGTTTCTGAATTGTTTTCTTAATTTGGTTGGTTTGTTTTTTTTTAATTGTCGTTAATTTCTAGTCTTAAGGGGAGTTGTTTAAGGGTTTGTTACTTACCAAGTTGGTTGTCATGTATAAAAGCATATCACCATCAGCGTTGACATATCTACTTCTGTACTTACTTAGTTCATACCAAGCCTGTTTGCGTCTCACCTTCTCATGTGGTTTGTCCAGGATCGTTGCAGGAAAAGGTTTTTTTTTTGGGGTTTTTTTTGTTGTTGTTTTTTTTGTGATCAGCAATTAATGTGTGGGTTTCCTGACTACCTTTATAATTTCCGTCCTAAAGTAAGTTTGGAGTGAGGGCGTACCTTAAATGTTATCAAACACTCAAACAAGTAAAAAAAATCTGTCTGTTAAGGACAGTTTCCCCAAAGGTCCTCTCAACTTAATTTTGTTTTGTTTTGTTTTGTTTTTTTAGGGAATGTAATGAATTGAACTTATCTCTGTCATTTTGATTTTCTAATGGACAATCCTTAAAACAAAATAGCAGTGTTTGGTATTGGATTCATTTGTTATCATCACACCACCTTCCATCCCCCTTCCCTGTTGTTCTTCCTTCCTTACCATTTAAATGAAAGTTCAATGCGAATAACACAAAATGTTTTTGCTTGTTTTCTGTGAAATTTGTAAACTACGGCACAAGAGAAAGTTACTTGACAAATCCAAGTTATTGAAGTGTTTTTGTTTTGTTTTTTTGGGGGGGAGGTTTAATTGTTGTTGTTTTTAACATCAGTGTTACTTAATATTTATTTGTTAGGTAGATACATATTGTGTTATTGCCATGCTGCGCCTGAAGGCAACAGAGGTGGATGAATTATGGGAGTGCGAGTGACTGGAGGGATGCTGGTATGAACACCTTGTGTCGGATATTTTGTATAAGATGTTACATTCCTTTATTTATTCATGAAATTGTTTAGTGCCCTCCATTGTTCAGTCAGTATATATTAATATATATATATATTTTTTTTTTTTTTCCCCCATGATTGTCTTGTTGGTACCCGTCCCATTGTTCTGTTCTGTTCTGTTCTGTTCTGTTCTTGTACCAAATACCACTCTGTCCTTCAAACTACAACTACTACCACAGCTGTGTTTGGTCACGGAATATAATGTGTCCCATCACCATTTTTTTTTTTCTTTTCACCTTTTTGTTTCAGTTTTATTGTAAGTTAAAAAGTCATTGTTGATGAATATTTGCATATTTATTATATCATGATGATACATATAATAAAATAAGAATATTATATATACACGAGTCATATCAATATCACTACTGCAATAAGCGTTTAAATTGATATCAGATATTTTATATTGATATTGGTAATAAATACCTTCTGCTCCAACCTAAACCCCTCCCCCTCACCCCCCTTACCCCTTCTCATATTCAGCACAAAATGGATGGCATGATGCTAAATAAGATATAAAAAAAAAGGGCCGCTGTGAAGTCGCTCACCGAGCAAACTTGCCGCAAAATGATGGTCATCCTCTGTACTGATTATTTTTCTGTTTTGATTGTCATATCAATGTTGTTTGCTGTTATTAATATGATCGTTATAATTATTATTATTATTATTATTTTTATATTTTATTGTTATCATTATTATCATTTATTATTTTCATTGTGATAATCAAAGTGTCTGCAAGTCAGCTATGCGACATCATGAAGCCGCCCTTGTCTTTGTGCATTGGATTATTGTTGTCCATCTTTTCTTCTTCAATTCACAATACTCAGCTTAAGCGTTCATGGGCATGGACACACACACACACACACAAACAAACAAACACACACACACACACACACACACACACAAACAAACACACACACACACACACACTCTCGCATGGTCACACACACACACACACACACAAACAAACACACACACACACACACTCTCGCATGGTCACACACACACACACACAATGCAGCCCACCCCTTCCTAACTGTCCCCTGTCTGTCCCAGAGGAAGGCCTGTTCTTTGTGCATCCGGTATGTTATGTGAAACCCTTGATTTTCATTTGTGGGTTTTGAGCTTTAGTTTCTCACGCTGAGATTTCTTGCAATTCAAGCCCTGATATGCCACTTTCATTTCTTTTTTCATTACGTGAGGGCCTGGATGGAAGCAGAGGGGCGGGATTAGTAATTATCAGCGTGCCATGGTCACCCAGCTGTAAGGTGTGGTACAATGGAGGCCGTCCTCCCATTCAGCCCTGTTCCCCTTTGCTCTCTCCGCAGCCGTAAAATCCTGCCTAGTGTATTCTTGTGCAATAAGACCAGTCTTAAGAGTTTGTGTTCAATGTTTACGTTAATAAGTTGTCATCTTTATATTATAGCTACACTTGTGCATTTAATTGTGGACTAGTTTTGTCATTTCTCCTCGGGTGTGCGAAGGTGGTTTGGGTTTTTTCATTAACTGAAGGAATTTCTAACTCTTTTTTTTTTTTCTCTCTCTCTCTCTTGATGCCAGTTGAGAAGTCTTTTGTTACTAAGGTGTCTTTTTCTTTTTTTACGAATTCAGTAGTTAACTGAAGTGAGAAGTGCAAAGGGCACAAATTTTTCACAGTTTGTTGTTACAACTTCTATGGAAAATTCTTGAAGGCTTCCTGATTGGGAGGAAAAAATTTAGGGTAGGATATATTTTGTTAACTGGCTCTCGATTAGCTTGGAATCAGAATTGCGTGTGCGTTATATCACAAATGAGATATTAAAGTGTAATAGGTTGCTTTATTAAAATTCCTGCTGGAAAGTTATTTTCTTAGAAGTAAGTCCCTTTCAGACGTGTCACTAATTTGTAATCCTGTATTTCTTTGGTGTCTTTGGGTTTTTTTCATTTAAACTTCTTTGATTTTATTGTTGACAATGGGGTATGTTTGTTTTTTTGCTTGTTTCTTTGCTTGTTTCTTTTTCTCTTAAATCTTATTGCATTTTACTGGTTTAATTTACATAATTTTCACCAAATTTACTATGAGACGCCAAAAATTATTATGACAAGAACTTATATTATCTCCAATCAATTTACTGGTCATGTACAGAGGGTCTGTTTGACCTTGAATCAATATTATAATTTAGTTGTGGCTGTAAATGCTGTGGCTACATCTCCTCTTAAAGGATAACGATGCTGTCGCCATATTGGTTCCAGGCTGGTCAGGTCTTTTTTTTCAGTTTTACTTTTACTGCTCAAAATTTGTTTGGTTCAATGACTGTATGCTAACTGTTTGCAAAAGTAAAAATATATATGTATCCCCTTTTTATAAAAAAAAATTAAATAAATAAAAATTAGTTGCACAGTATTATTTTGCTTTCCTTGAATTGTGTGAATACCCTGCCAAATATCTTTTTTAAAAAAGGTGACCTATGTCTTCTTAATCCATGCTTTTATTAAAGGATGTGTTTTTTTATCACGATTCTCATCACCGTCATTTTCATCCTCACACAGTTTTTGGTCATCATAACAAGTGATACTTCTTATACTAGAGATACTTTCTTATTGAAAAATTGTTTCTATTTTCAATCTTTAAAAAAAAAATAAAAAATGATTTATCTGACTTCTTGTGTAGAATGGCGGCCTATTTTCCCCCCTATTAAAGTTGTGATGATGCAGATGGTGTGCCTTGTTGTGTGATGAAGAACATTCTATTTTTTTCTCTTTCTCTCTACAAGTTAATCAACTTTGCCAAAATTTTCCAGTCTTTATCAGGCTTGACCTTGATAGTCACTTAATTAATACTTCTATTTATATCCATACTTTCTATATTTTTACCCGATGTTGTGAGGATTGTGCTTCAGGTGGCCTGCCCAGGGCCTCTTTCATGCCATGGCCTCTTTTTCATTGGTTATTTTGTTATTCTTGGCGACTGAACATTTCTTGTAAGGGATCTCAGACTGTTGTCAGCCAGCTGGACTAGGTCTTTTATGGTAAATAAAAGTCACCCGTAGTATGTCTGACCTCGGGTGGCCTGTCGTCCTTAGTATGTCTGTCCTTGGGTGGCCTGTCATCCTTAGTATGTCTGTCCTTGGGTAGCCTGTCATCCTTAGTATGTCTGGCCTCGGGTGGCCTGTCGTCCTTAGTATGTCTGGCCTCAGGTGGCCTGTCATCCTTAGTATGTCTGTCCTTGGGCAGCCTGTCGTCCTTAGTATGTCTGTCCTTGGCCAGCCTGTTGTCAGTAGTATGTCTGTCCTTGGGCAGCCTGTCATCCTTAGTATGTCTGTCCTTGGGCAGCTTGTCGTCCGTAGTATGTCTGTCCTAAAAGCCTTTTCTCAGCCATGCTGTGCTGGCATCTTTTTCATTTCCATCTTTTTCTTTTCTTGAGATTTGTTGCCCTCAGGTTTTGTTATTATTATTAGGTATAATATGTGAGCTTTTGGAATATCAATTTGGCACTGCTCCTTTTACAGCTATTCAGGCTTTCATCCCTTGTGTCAGTATTGCTCTTTCACTGAAAAGACTCTATGGATATTGCTCTTTCACTGAAAAGACTCTATGGATATTGCTCTTTCACTGAAAGGACTCTTTGGATATTGCTCTTTCACTGAAAGGACTCTTTGGATATTGCTCTTTCACTGACAGGACTCTTTGGGTATTACTCTAAAGTAAACAGGGCTCTTTGGGTATTGCTCTCACATTTTTTTAGTATTTGCACATCAGAAATCTAAAAGGGTCTGAAAAGGTTTGTCCTGTTGAGGCCATCTTTCAAAACAGAATTTTTAAAAGAAGAAATATAAAAAAAGGAGGAAAAAGAAGGAGCCACTCTGAATATATTCAGAAATGTTTTAGTTACCCATTTCTTCAAATAGCATTCATTCTGGTCTCTGTAAGTTTTCTGGGCATTTTTTATTTCTTGAGTGAAGGCACTTTAGTTTGGTGTGCATCCTTTTCTCATACTTACTAATGCAGTTATGGTAGATTGCACCTCTTCCTCTCCTTTGTCATCTGTTTCTGTCGTGTGGTTGGTGCTCAGGGAGTCTCTGAAGTAGTGAAGTTCGCCTGGGCTTTTCCAATGTTTATGTAACCTTCTCTTCAATGTGGAAACATCTCTTATACTTTTACCAAGCTTGATCAAGTATCTTTGAAGTTCTCTAAATGAATTACAGTTTTCCTATGAATAAGGCATTGTAAATAGGTACTTCCATAAGATTTAAGATATTTACCTCTTGGGTTTTAAAATTCAAGCACTGCGGTGTGTTACAACTCACTGGGTGATATTGAACTTTATTGAGAGCGATGATACAGATGTAACCAAGACTTCGCTGGCCAACAGGGTGTGATCGAGCATGCTCCAGATGGATTTGGTTTGTGATCTTCATGTTTAATTCACCACTGTCTTTGAGTTCATGATTGTATGTTGTCTATTGAGTCCTAACAATAAAAGCAATTGCATTGTTTCAACTTGTAAGAAATAATAGTTTTATTTTTGTATTTTATTTTTGGGCAGCATCCTATGAATAAAACTACAGGTTTAGAACGATTGTGGCTGCTGCTGTCAACCTATTGTCAGGAGAAGTTTCTGTCTTTGGTGTCAAGGTGGCTTTACCAGAATGGCTTCAGTCCAATGCTAGAAATCAAGAGTCAATTTGTTGGGATTTTTCTCTGTTATGGTTTGTTTTTTTTTCATACAGGGTTGAAACTCCTTTGAGAGTCTATTTTGTATATTTATTATCAAACTAATTAATCATTTTATGAGCTTGGCTGAATGTAACTGGGCAAGTGATGCTTTTAAAGCGTTTAAAGGGGATCAGTGAACCTAAGTTTAATGTCAGGCTCCTGTGTACAAAGGGCCTTACGTCCATACCACGCCTGGTTTTCTCGAGTGTCTTTTTTAGAGTTTAAGAGTGAATGTGTGGGAGTGGCTTACAACAAGCTGTTGAAAGAGAAGGTAACCTTCAGTACAGGCACCTGGCATCTTGTCTCGATAATCCTGAATTATCTGGCCATCCGTGACGATGTTTATCCGCATTCGTGGATTTGCAAAGATGAGCCGGACTGTGTTTTCAGGCAGGCCTGAACAATTTTACTTTGACTTAGACACTTAATATTGAGAGAAAAAAAAAATATTTTTTTTTTTTAGTTTCACCTGCTGTCTTGACAAAGGTTGTTGTTGCTCTCGCCTAAACCACTGATGGTTGTGATGTTTACATGATGTTTTATGGATTGACATCATGACTTTGTTATTCCACATGATGTCACTGAATTTATCATCACCACATTCTTAATAATAATAAGAAACATTGATAATGATAATAACATGTTTGTATAATATCCACTCATAAGAAGACCTGCTTGTACATGAATGGGTGATGGCCTCGTCTTGTGGATGGATTTTACTCAGTCTGTGAATGGTGACAATTAAGTACCCGCTCTTCACCGAGGAAGATATTTAATTTGTGGATATTTTTCTGATGCACTATAAAAAGTTGTTATGTTGTTTTTTTTCCTGTCTTGTTTTTTAGGGGTCTTGTTCTGAGTTGGTCATTTTAGTTTTTTTTTATCTGTACTGTTATCATTATTCTTCTTATGATTTCTTGAAATTTTGTCTTGCAATGATTCTTCCATCAAAAATGACAATCATGAAATGTTTCCTGCACATGCTTGCTGCTCCGATGCCCCAGGGTACGTTGGTGTATATAGCATGGGGGATGCCCCAGGGTACATTCGTGTTTATAACGTGTGTGATGCCCCAGGCTACACTGGTGTATATAACACGGGTAATGCCCCAGGGTACATCGGTGTTTATGACATATGTGATGCCCCAGGCTACATTGGTGTATATAGTCATAGCATGGGAGGTGTCCCAACGCTCCGTTGGAACCTTTGTCTACTGCAGAGATGCGCGGTTCTATCTGACAAAGAGAGATATATTTGATATGTGTGTTACTCATTTGCTTTCTACTTCCTTTTAGTTTGTCTTTGTTGCAACAACTTCACAAAACCATAACAATTTTCACCAGTTTAATAAGCAACCAATAAGTAAGTTTGTACGACAGCTGCTTAACCCGTCAGCCCTCACTCTACACCAAGAAATGAAAGAAAGGGAAGGCCTGTTGGCAAATGTGTACTTTTACATCAGAAGCAAAATAAAATAAACTGGATGAAAGACAAACATTCTCCAGCTGTTCATTCATGTGAATATTCATTGTCATTATAATAAAGTGAATTAATTAATTAATTAATTTCTTTACAGTTCCTATAATGTATTGCGTAGGATCAAAGGATCAAATCTTAATATGATACAGACTGTGAAGTAAATTTTCTCATTCACAAGTTCATAAGGAGCCGCCATTCCACTGGGGGTGTTGCTGCAGAGATCTAATCTTTTCATGGGTCGGTTCTCACCATTTTTGAGTGTGGGCTTGGGGGTGGGGGGGGGGATGAGGAATTCAGGCAATTGAGCAATGTCACCGACTCTCATGCAATATTAGCCTACTGGATCTTAGGGGGTTTGAGATTTTGGGGGTTACTGGATCTTAGGGGGTTTGAGATTTTGGGGGTTACTGGATCTTAGGGGGTTTGAGGTTTGGGGAGTTACTGGATCTTAGGGGGTTTGAGGTTTGGGGGGTTACTGGATCTTAGGGGGTTTGAGGTTTTGGGAGTTACTGGATCTTAGGGGCTTTGAGGTTTTGCGAGTTACTGGATCTTAGGGGGTTTGAGGTTTTGGGAGTTACTGGATCTTTGGGGGTTTGAGGTTTTGGGAGTTACTGGATCTTAGGGGGTTTGAGGTTTTGGGAGTTACTAGATCTTAGGGGGTTTGAGGTTTTGGGAGTTACTGGATCTTAGGGGGTTCGAGGTTTTGGGAGTTACTGGATCTTAGGCGGTTTGAGGTTTTGGGAGTTA
>JBCIKM010212788.1:0-10000 GCA_039654465.1 Melibe viridis | reverse complement strand
GGAACAGAGGAGAACCAGTTTCATTCACAGATTTGTTTGGACATTTGGTTGGAAACACTTTGATCAGTGATGTAAGTTCTTGTCTTCTTAGAATAGGATTTGCATAAGTCCTGCATTGACTCTTTTATAAATGTAATTCTTTTATAATGGAGAAATGACATGTATGAATTTTAATCTTTTTTTTTTTTTTCTGAAAAGGTGTTTGAAAATGTGTGAGTGTAAGGATTCGAAGGCACTCAAACTCAAAGCAAATTCACGGATAAGTAGGCTCGTTATCTTTAGTTCATTCATAAAAAAATTAACTCACAGAAAATGTTTGAACAAGGGGAAGATTTCTCCTGTAAAATCTCAAATCAGACTATTGCCTAAAGAGACATGCATATGTCTTAGACCTTTTATACTATTTTTCGGTCATTTTATCCTCAGAGATTAGATTCGACATTGTCAGATCAGCAGGAGAAAATCAGTGAAGGACAATGTCCAATGCCCTTATACACATGTCTCCACGTCAAAAAAGCAGTCTCTGCTATGATCTTCCATGGTGAATACTATGTTCAACATCTTTTAATTATCTCTGTGCTTATCTTCTTGTTCAGAAAAAAATGAGCAACGTTATAACAAAAAGTCTAAAATAGTTAATTTTTTTTAAGCATTTGTATGATTTGGAACAGAACAAAAAGTACAAAAGAAAATGGTTGTTTAGTTTCTTAAAGTTCTATTTATTTCCCTGTGTGGTCTCATAATCATTAATTTATAACAAAATTTTAGACCTTATTCACAAGAACTTCCTTATATTGTCTATCACATTTCACTAAGCTTTACTAACTCTGCTCTGTCCATTTTGAATTCATAAACTTGTCTTTTTATGGAAGCCAAAGAATTTTAATTTCCATTTTATATTTAAATTGACTTGACTGGTTGAGAATAAATGGCAATTCTGTGACTTGGTTGTTTTTGGGGGGTTTTTTCATTCAAATTTAGAATGGATGGAGTTCACCCCATATGAGATTGGTCTTCCCAAATATGGAACGTACCTGAAACCAGAACAGTTTGCCTGCAAGTTTTTCATGGGCTCGATAGTGAAGCATTACCCAGAGCCTCCTTTACATTTTTTGCAAGGTGAGATTCTAATAATAAAGTATTAAAGCACTGTTGTTGAGACAAAACTTTCTTTAAAATATTTTCCAGTTATGACATAAGATAAGATATATTTTATTGATCCAGCTGGTTATTATATTGTGTATCACATTGTCATAAAAATAATACAATACATAGAATGATTACATAATAAGATACAATGACAAGAAGCTAGTTAACATTATAAAATCTCTGGCACCTACATTGTTAGAACAGCTAGGATGTATGTGATTCTTCACTGCTGAATTTGGGTATCAAATGTAGAAAATAGAATAGAAAGGTAAAAAACAAGAAGCTTGAAAGTTGTCAAAGTGGGCTTCAAACCAGAGGCCTGCCACGGTACTCATTTCATTGTAGTAGATAATCAAATTCAAGGTTTTTATTTCAGTAAATCAAAAATTTTGCATTTAAGGGAAATGTTCCTTTTTACTTTTTTTTGTTTTTTTTTCTTCAAGGGTAATAATAAGGAAATCAGGCCATCTATATAGATTTGTTTCTGTAATCCCCCAGGTATTTGGGGAAGTGCCTTCTGTATTCAGTTCAAAAGATTGATGCAAGACGATAAAAAGGTTCCTTGCAGAATGGCATCCATGGATGAAAGAGACACTTTTGGTGAGTATAATAATAATAATAACAAATACATAACACTTATATCACGCATTTCCATTACTGGATATGAAAATAAAGACATTATAAGACATCCTGCTAATCAAGAATTCAAACCATTCTCATTAACGGCATATTCTTACCTTGTCAACATGGGGGATTCCTGTTGGTACTGGGTGTAAGCTTGATGAATAACGTACTCCCTTCATAGTTGCCTAGGTGGCACCACTTTCATTTTCACAGGCGGACAGGGTAATATAACTCTCATTAGCTTGGTTCAGTTCTTGAATACTGTTTATGAACTAATTGATAAAGACACAAAATATGCAAATGGCCTTGACGTCAGAAGGGATAACTAGGTCAA
This sequence comes from Melibe viridis, assembly GCA_039654465.1. Lineage (NCBI taxonomy): Eukaryota > Metazoa > Mollusca > Gastropoda > Nudibranchia > Dendronotidae > Melibe > Melibe viridis. Next base: position 7,893 of record JBCIKM010212788.1, on the reverse strand, counting down.
TGATGGAATAAATGGAGGCTGTCTGCTTCTGCTTCTTTGCATATCAATTTTGTTGAAAAGTCGTCCTTTCGGGAATTCCTTTAAATCACTGTGTTCACGATGAAGGAAATTCATAAATGGAATAAGATTATTGCCCCTTGTGTAGCGTTATTCGTGGAAAATGGTGTAAAGGATGTTTTATAGTGATAGTTTTAATAATCAAATACTGCAAAAGGAAACAAACCCTGGCTCTTCAGCATGGGATTCTGATGCCCTAACCAACTGAGCCACATCGCCCATTAATAATAACAATGGCAATTGCATTGCCGTTTATTCGATACACAATCTCAACTACATGATCTCTAGGTGCACAATATGATAAAATGTATTCATGATATAAATCTCATGTCCTATTTGCACAAAACAGAGGAGGAGCTGAAGAAAGATTTCTCTGTGTACAACCAAGAAGACAGTGAGTCAAGTGAGGATGAGGCTCCAGAAGAAAAGGGAACCCACGGCAATAAAACAACAGGTAGGTTTAAGGCTAAGAGTGATTTATACGCTCAGGCTTCTTCTTTTTCTTCAATTAATACATCAACCGACTCAGTGAGACTGAGTAGTACTGTTGATTTGTGTGTGTATGTGAAGACCAATCAAGAACAAATTAAGTACCAGTGGGCCAGAGAGGCACTGTTTGAACTTGTCCACGTTTAGATTGAATCTGATTGATTCTGCAATTCTTTTCCATACGCCTCAAACAACCATCGTTTAGATGAATCCTGGATAAAAGAAAACTAGCAAAAGAGTTCTCACAGTAGTTTTTCTTTGTGACTGTCTTCTCTCTTAAGATAAGCTTTCTATTTATTACAGTTTCATTGATTTGATGAAGCAGGAAAACACCCTGTAAATTGACAGTCATAGGGTTCAGACTCAAACCTATAATCTCCCAAGTTAACAAGCAAGGATATAATTCTCTTTTCCTAAACCAAACTATGCTCAAACCAAACACCTCTAATTGGCCCCTCAAGGTTAGTAAAGAAAAAATATTCTGAAAAATTAAAAGGGAATCCTTTGATTTTTCTCTTAGAAAAAAAAAATATGGACATTTATATAACAGTAATTCATGGTCATCAGCATTCTCTAAGTACTTTGTACTTCACAATACCATATCCCTGGCAGACAGGTAGGTACAGGTAAATGTGATGAAGTGACAGTGTCAATTTCAAGAGGCTATACATGAGGCAGCAGAGCTGGGAAGTGACCCCATGTTGCACCCTTCCACACACTAGCTGCTATCATGATTGCTTGACTTTTGCACTCCTAAAGTTGATTGAAAACTTTATGGTTAAGTTAAGAAGTCCTCTTTTTTTATTAGCCACATAAATTTGTTTGAAAAAAAAGTCTGTAATTAATCCAGTGAATTTTTCCTAACTACCTTTAAATATGAACCAGGAATTGACATTTTTTCTTTTTTTTTTTTAAGCTGTATCTGACTGAAATATTTAATAATTTTTCTGTTATTTTGGCCCATATGTGGAAACCTTACACTTTTATAATCATATTTACAATATCACAGTATTCCGTATCTTTTCAGTAAAATCCTCTCATTTTGCTAAGACTATTTTGATTTATGCATTTATTTTGTTTCATGTTATAAGACAGCATGATTACCATGAGGATATAACATATGCTTGTTGTAATGTCTTTGCAGGTGGTCTTCAAAGGAAAAGATCCAAAAGCACGAAGATGAAACAAAAGACTTTTTGGGAATCCATGCTTACCAGAGTTTTAGATTCAAAAATGTTTCAGGTGACTTGCTATCTCCTCAATTATGAATATGATATAACATCAATCAATTGTTGATATATGATTGTGGAATAGAAAACATATTTTGTGTTTCTTTGGTGTCATCTGTATGACTTTGTTAAGGTTAAATGCAGGGAATTTTTTCTTTTTTATCTTTGTAATAATGACAGAGGTAAATGAGAAACAAAAATATTCTGTGTAAAATATCTCCCAAGTTTGAAATTATCCGGCAGTACCCTTTCAATCATGTCTTTGGATAAAGTTTTGTTTGTTTATTAGAGGTTTTAGATCATAACTTCTCTTTACCTCTGTTCTGTGGCAATATGACCTATTTTGTTTCAGGTTTTTTTTCATCTTATTGTTTCTTCTCCAAGAAGACACACTTTTTTTTTCTTAAGATTCAGATTTAAAAGTCTTACACATGAACTGATTAGTGTAGTGTAATCTAGTCTTATGCTGGACTTCCCAAGGGCAAAAGGAAGAGAGGAAAACATAGGACAACTTGGCAGAAAAAGGTCAAAAGGAAAATGAAAGAATGGAACCTGACATGGCACGATGTACAAAAGATCGCTCTCTTCATTGCTGCCTTACATGCTTCTCGGCATAATGGGCTTTTTGTGTTAGTGAGTACATATGAACTGATTTCTTATCAAATTATGCCTGTCTAATGACATTCATCCTATGCTTTTTTTTAATCTTGCAGACAATTGAGCTTCGAGCTGCACAGGTGTTCAATTTCATGCGGGGTCTCTCCCTGAACAACGTCCTTCCATTTTCCCCATTCACACAAACTCAAGAAGAGGAGGATGAGAATAATAAAGGTAGGTTTTGTATGTCGCATGGCAGACAAATTTAACTCAAACTTCTAATTTTTCATTTGTATAAAGTCTTTTCTCAGTGGAAAAGAAAGGTTATAAATTTGTAGATGCAAAAAGGAAGTGCCAAGATAAAGATCAGTAGTGAAAGTTTGTGCATAGCAATTAAACCTTACACCGAAAGGTACTAAAGGTAAAGATAAAGAAAGAAAGATAATGTGTTTTCTGTCATGATATAATTTAGCATTTCTTGTCGCATACTAAAACATGGTAAGTCTCCAATGGCGTCTTGGGAATAAAAAAGCAGTTTGAAATGGGTAAGATGAGAAACAAGAAATCCAAGAAACCAAGTACTGTGTAAATTTCTTTTCTTTACTGCGTCATTAATCAATCACATGTAATCACTACATTCTTTTTAGGATGCCTTTTTTGCTTCATTTTTAATTAAGGGAACAATTATTCATGTATTGCATGCATTTTTATTTTTAAAAATTAAAAAAGAAAGGAAACCATGAGATCATTTTTTACGCCAGTTTTTTTTTGGTTTTTTTTCAATAATTAAATATGTCTCCATTCTTCTGACAGCAACTTTTGGCAGCATCTTTGACCTCCATCCGACCAACATCAAGAAGCTCTACGTGGTAGATAGTGGCCTTACTTTCAACTCCCCCTATCCAGTCATCTTGAGACCCCCCAGAGAAGTGGATCTTATCATTTCATTTGATTTCAGTGCCCGCGCTTCTGATGATGCAGAACCTTTCAAGGTAGGATTTGAAAGAATTTGGACCTTGTTCTTATGCCATGTTATTATAGGGCAGCCTGATGTCATCTTCAAAAGGAAAACTAGGGTGATAGTGATAGATTTTAATTAAAAAACACGAAAATATGGACACCTTTGATGTCACAAGATCTAGTGGCTTTGACTTTGAATCTATATATGTAAGACACAAACTTTTCGACTTTCAAAAAATCATCAAAGAGTTGTCGCTGAACACTGAGCAGCAAAAGTTTGCAGAAATACTGAGCTTGATTTTTTATGTGTCATAGACTATTCAGAACTTCAATCAGAGTACTCCTTGCTGTGATGAAAATGCCATGTGTTTCACTTTAATCTGATTTATACCATAAATGTTAGAGGGGCATTCAATACCACAGTTCCCCATGAGGCACAGTGCGCAGTTTTTGATTTTGTGTTTTTGTATTTTTTGTATTTTTTTTTTACCTCCTGCGTGCTTGAATCATGAGAGTTTTGAAAAGTACTGGACAAACAGAATCGAATCAATTAATTATTTATCAACTAGCTTCTTGTTATTGTTACTTTTTATAGATGTACATGTTATAATGACACTGTGATGCACAGTATAATTTAAGTTGTATCAATAACACATATCTTATCTTATCTTTTCTTATCATATCTTATTTCACCTTAATTTAACTGATCGACTGTCTAGATAGTTTTGACATGTACTAGGAATAAAGACAGCTCAGTTGATTTACAATAATTACCTTTGGTAGATAAGCTCTATCAGCGTTATCAAGTTGGGTAATTTTGTTAATGATAAACCATCGCTTTTGGTGTATTAATTTTGGAAAAAGTCATGTTTTCCTGTTACATATTTTGACACCAATTGTCCTTTCATCTCCCCCATTTGTATTCCAAGAATATGCAATTGTCATTGTACCTAATGCTTGGTGCATGGTTTCCTCTTTCATTTTAAAAAGAAAGATCTAGATCCAGATCCAGAAAATGAAATGTTGATACAGATTCAAATAAATTGAATAGAGGGAATTTTCCCTTAAGTGAGTGCTTTTAGCTGTCTGTCATAATATGACCATCAGTCGTTTGTAAATCTTCCATGATATTGTGTGAAGATAGTAACATAGCCTTCTGTTCTCTTCACAGGAACTGCTTTTGGCTGCAAAATGGTGTGAACTGAACAAAGTGCCATTCCCTCCCATAGACCCAGACACCATGAAAAAGGAAGGCCTGAAAGAGTGCTATGTCTTCAGACATCCGTGGGATCCCAACTGCCCTATTGTTATTCACTTTGTGTTGGTGAACATAAATTTCCGAAGGGAGATAATGCCTGGTGAGGTTATTCATAATCTTGTCTGAATTTTTAAAGAGCAAACAACGACAACTTAAACAGACACAGGCAAAAGAAAAAAAAATCACGTGCTAATTTAGATAAGAATATCCCATTGTTATTTCTTGCTGACCATACCGTATATACTTGATTCTATAATTCATATTCCCTTGTTCTATAAGTTTCCGGACTGTTCTCATTACAGAAGAAATACACACTTAATAGACTATTTTGTTTTGGGGCCTTCAAACTGTTTCCTTTGTGAGTTGACAGGTCGATTTTAAAAATCTTGAAGAGAACGAATGCCTCCTACAGCTCCCAAACAGTAACTGTATCAAACACACTCTGCAAATCTCTATGAAATTCAACAAAACAATCAAAACCCTGTCTCCTCTCTGATGTTTCAAGTTTAAGGAGTAGGGGAAAGGCTTATGGTCACGTGTCGTCAGAGTATGGAGGATCATTAATGGTTATCAAGTTATTTTTGCCGATAAAGTGCTGAACAGCCCTTGCTGATTGTGTGCATGCAATGTGTCGTGGTGTATAACCCATCTTCACGATGCCCAAACTGTGGCTGCTTTCCTCTGGCATGAGGTGCTCAGCAGTTTTTGACCTCAAAGAACAAGAAAACCAGTGGTTATCTTCCATACTCTCTTGATATGGCACCATGTGCCTTTAACTTTGTCGTTAAACTTAAAATGCCAGTGAAAAAACACCATTTTCAGTGTTTTGTTGATGTTCACAGTGGCTGGCAGAGCGTGTTTGACCTGATGACTGTTAGGGTAGCTGCAGGATGCGTTTTTTTCTCTTCAGGATTGTTAAAATTGGCCTGTCAACTCAAAAGGGGATGAAGTTGAAGGTCCTAAAATAAAAAGTTCATCCAGTGAGTAGTTTTTGTTTAATGAGAACAGTCCAGAAACTTATTGAACAAGGTAATAAATACAGAACAGGTTTTTATCAAATACTCATCTAAGGTTTAAGAGTATTCTTCTTAACTTTGAGTTTTCTTCATTGCAAGTGCATTTGAAGTAGTCTTTATCATAAAGAATAAAACAAAATGTCAAAATGTTACCTGCAATTTTTATTCATTTGTTAAAACTTCCCATTTCTTAAATATTTATGAAAAGATTCCCTCAACGCAAAGTATTTGAATTCTTTAAGATGAAAAGGATTATTCTTCATATATACCCTTTTGAAAACTGGAAGTGGATTATAATGTAGCTCAAGTGAATTATTAAACATCAATCATTTTCCCCTTAATTTTATACTTCAAAACCTTCAGGTGTACCAAGAACAACTGAGGAGGAGCTTGAATTTGGAAACTTCAATATATTTGATGATCCCAATAAGCCATACTCGACATTCAAATTCACATACACACATCAAGAGTTTGATCGCCTATCACAGCTCATGGAATACAATACCCTCCTCCATCAAGATACTATTTTCAGAAATATTTCTGTGTGTATCAAGCGTAGGCGCAAGTTTAGTATCCGTCGCCCGTGCTCGCAGAAAGATTTAACTCGTCTGAGTCTAAACAGTCGTGGTAAAGTGGAGAAGCTACGAGAGTATATCGCAATGGCTGAGAAACTGGCAGCAGAAGCTGAGAATGATGAAAAGACTCATGGGAAAAGGAGACAACTTGTAAAACAGCAGGAGATGGGAAAGCCACGACCAATCAGTTCTCCAGTGAATTTTGTAGAAGAAGAACAAATTGAAAAGTCAGAGTGCAAATTACAGAGGTCCACAGTGAGCCTCAAACCTAAACGGGTGCCTCAAATAAGCTCCAAACTTAGCCTTGTCACTGAGACTTCTGAAGATGTGGAAGAACCTGTTCCAGAAGATCAAACAACACGAAGGAGGAACAATCTGAGCAAATTGAGGCCAACTGGAATATTTTCATCAACCGATTTAGGAGATTCTTACAATGGATCTACGAACGGTTTCAGTAGCATCATCGAGGAGGAGCCAGATCCTTCATCCTACAACACTGCAAGACGTGGAAGTCGAGATGATAATGGCATCTCCTATTTGAGAGCAGTGCCAGGAAACAGACTTCAAAAAATGGATAACTTTGATAAGTCATTATCCTACGCTGATTCTATGGACGGCAGGCTCAGTGGGAGAGCCAGTCCTAATCCACAGATTGTGTTGGAAAGCGAAGGAAGGGAAGGGAACACAAATGGCACTCACATAAATGACCATGATTCACTTAACAAATTCATACACAATGCAGAAAAAGTGACAGACTTGTGAAAAATGCAAGAAGAAAAATGTAAATATTCTTATTTAAAAAGTGTTCATTATTTTCTTTATCTAACATGTTTTGTCATGAATCCTTTCAGATGAAAAAAATAACTTGTCTCCAATGTTGTGATTTTAACATTTCAAACTATGATGTGAATTACTTTAAAAAAATATCTTGTTTACTTTGTTTCAAGAAAAAGAAAAATCAGCGTTTTCCCTGATTACATTTATTTTTTTTTGTGTATCCTTCTCAAATTTTGTACATTAAGATTATAAAAGAGGTCCCTCATAACTTCAAATAAACCAAGACCTGTTTTGACAAAATATTTGTTTTACAAGTTCAAAAAAGGCAACTTTTTTATAATCTTCTCATTCTATTTTGATATGATTCGAAAGAGGCTACACTATCTTGGTGTCATCAATGTTATGTAAATAGCTATTGTAAATCTACTAAAATAGTGCACCATTTGCTGCATTAAATACAAAGACTAGGAAAAGGACTGGTAAACAACTGAACACGCATGGCTCAGAGCGTACACAGATGAGGCCAATAACTTAAAGCTGCATCAAACCAAATTATCACTGGACAAGATGTTCATAAGACTATGGAATACAATCCCTGAATCAAGCAGGCACAGTCCTAATCTAGACAATTTCAAGCAGTGCCTTGACTACATCATGCTAAGATCAAGGTATTAGAGAAGCTTCCAGAGGCTTAGCAAGACTAAACTTGCTCTTGGTGTGTCTAATTATGCCCGCGTCGACAGTAATATTCAGTTCCACTGAGTCAGTCGATATAATTGAAGAAGAAGAAGAAGTGAAAGTGTCTATTTTTGTTTGTGTTCTGCTTTGTTTTTTTCTGAGAGGGCGGGGGGGGGGGGGGGTAGGTATCTACACAAACCACAAGCTTCTGAGATAACCTGGTTTTAATACAGGATGATTCAAAAGAAAAACACAAA
>JBCIKM010212677.1:12667-22816 GCA_039654465.1 Melibe viridis | reverse complement strand
GAATAAAATTTCATAAATATGTAAGTCTAGCAATAAATAAACACAGTTGAGAGCATACGATCATATATGAAAATCTCAAGAATATTTCAACTATGATAATATGTTATCTTGGATAATTTGATTAATTAATGTCTGAGAGCGATTTAGATGTGTTGTAAAAATATGGGTTCGAAAAAATAATATCCGGGATTTGGCTTGCAGGCCAAAGAGCAAGGATTTCAACCATGCCCAGCGGTTTACCATCGTGGTTTGGGCATGGACAACATTGGGTGGGGGTTGAGGGGGTGGGAGGTGAGGAGCGGGTGAGGGCTCGGGGGGGGGGGGGGGAGAGGGGAATTCTTGTTGTTGGCATCGAGGTTTAACGAGTAACCCAGTCAGTAAGGCGTTCGACCGAATGGCACAACGAAGGGCGAGAGTTCTTCACCCTGGCTATCGTGGTTCAGCAAAGTTCCAAATTAATCCCATGCCAACACGTGCGCGGCGGCTAAACTGGGAAGACGTTGGACTTCCATGCTGAAGAGCGTGGGTATGATCCCTGCCGGCGCCATCGTGTTGTGTCCTTGTGTAAGGCACTTTACCAAACTTGCCTCATCCTATTGGAGATTGATGTAAAGCTTAGAGGTCCCCCTGGTTGTATACAACGTTGTCTTTCCGTCCCGAATATTGTAATACGCCTAATAGGCGACTTGCAGCGTCCTGTGTGTTATACATTGGTTTTTTTCGAGGGATGTATTAATGTTTTTAAGAACATTGAAGCATCAGCAAAAGCCGCTATACAATAAATGTTCTCTTGTTAATTTATTAATTTACATATTGATTTATTCATTCAAATGCTTATTAGTTTATGTTTTTTTCCTTTTACTTGTTCATTTATCCGTTCATTTATTTATTCGTTTACCCCAACGACAGGCGATGGCCGATTTCGGCGTGCTGTTTTTATCCGTGATCATCATCTCAGCCCGCCAGTGGACGTCCGACCTTGACCTAAGCAGAGCGTACGCCATCTTCCACAGCTACGTGGGGTTCCCCGTCTACTACATCTGTGTCCACTGCAGCGTGTGGCTTACCCTAGGGGTCACAGTGGAGCGCTACCTCATGGTCTGCTGGGCCACCAAAGCCAAGGTGAAGGTCGCTGGACGTTCAGTTAAAAACATTCACCGGGCCACAACACCATGGCTCTTTTTGTTTCTAGTTTTGCGCTAAAATTGATTACATTTTGTCCGGGCCAAAAACATTGTGTCGTACAAAGAGACTCTGAACAAACATTGTTTATATTTGATCTGTTTGTTTGTTGATGGTTTTAGGGCTTCACAACACACGAGGGTCATAGAGGCGCCCAAGAGGAAAGTAATATGATACTTCAATTAAAAGAGCAGATAAATCTTGACCCTAACAGACGCATTTTATTTCTTGATTCCATGTCAACGAAAAAGTGCATACTTTTGCAAAAAGAAAAACAAAACAAAACAAATAAACCCGAAAAAAACACTACCAACAACAAAAAAAGAAAAACCCGCAAACAAACACTAAACAAAAAACAAAAAAACAAAAACAAAAAAAACACAAAAACGAAACGACGGGAATGTAGGTTAATGTTTTGTTTTGGCACGCTGCTTATAGGTTTGATTTCCTTTATAGGCGTTCTGAATGAAGTGTCAGGTAAGGGAGGGAGGAAGGGGAGGGTGGGGAGAGGAGGGGAGATCCTGGGTCCTCCTGAACTATTATGCCGTTATGAGTGATGACCATTGTTTATTCTTGTATGGAGAGATGCTATTTTTTATCATCGTCAATCATCTCTCGTTGGTGTTGATATGTGTTTTGAGCGATGAAATTTGTCTTGTTTAGTGTACATCATCCCTCTGCTGTTTGTGGTTTGATCTGTTCCCTCTTTGAACTAATTCTATCATCTTACTTTCCCCTGTGCTACTCTATGACCCTTGTGTGTCGCGGGGTCCTAAAGTCACAAATAGATATGCAAATAAACATACTGAAACCCATATAAACACACACACACACACACATACACACACACACATACACACACACATACACACACATACACACACACACACACACACACTGCTCACATTCACCTATAAGTCGTTTTGCTGTAACCAAACGATTTCTATTTTTTAAGTCAGTGCAAAAGCAGCACTGGTGAAAACAAAAACATGCTCTTGGTCTAAAACCGAGGGGGATTTGGGGGGGAATTTTAGTCAGTTGGCACATTCACAAATTCAGGAAGATAAAATTTGATTCCCAACTCTCTTCACCTTTTTCAGAAATTGTTAAATGGTTAATTTGTAGCTTTGTGATGCAACAAACATACCACATTTAATGATCAGATATAAAAATCATTTTAGCGCAGTAGTTTTTTTCATGCTTATTTGATGCCCGTGATGGGTGTGTATTTTCAGTAAAATGATCTATTCAAACTGCAAACTATGACAGACATACAGACAGACTAAGACCACAACCAACAACTAAGCTTGGAGCAAACAATTATGAAAAAAAAATAAAAAGGGGCGAGGCAAGGGTTGCACCTAATAGACAGCCCGGCATGAAGGACCAATCGCTGGTCGACTGCAATGCCTGAACTAAAGGGGAAACTACTTGGAAGGATTGCTTCTTTTCTCCCTGGGTTGAATTGTGCATGCAAATCCTGCACACAGGGTGCAACAAGGAGTCAGTGTCAGCTGAAACATTCCATTTTAGGGTTGCCAAATGCACACTTGATGCACACAAGCTACACACACGTGAGGTGGGGAGAAGTATACTAGAGAGAGGATTCTTATCATCGGCATAAAACACAAATTCTTTGAAAAATTCTCTCAGCACAAAGGAGAAGGAAGAGACAGTCTTATACATAACATTAAAATCAACAGGGTGAATGAAAACTGAAACAAAACAAAACAAAATGAAGCAAGGCGAGGAGTGACTGTGATGGCAAACACCAAAGGAACAGCAAGAAGACGAAGACAAGCAAAGTTGGCTGTCTCCGTTACAGGTTGTTCTGAGCAAACAACAACAACAACAACAATAACAATAACAACAACAAATACAACAACAACAATAATAACAACAACAACAACAAACTAGGCTGAAAAGATCTCTTGATTTACTTGCACTTCAAACATGATATGTCACAATTAAATGATTGGAAACAGAAGAAAATGCTTGCTCTGTTCTCACCATAGAAACAAAAATATTACGATCTGCTTTTCATTTAGTTGTTTTCACCAAACAAACAAAGAAATATTTTTGGTATTCTATTTGTTTAAAGACGCTAAAAACAATTAGTGCACCTTAGGAAAACAAATACTGACACATGGACAAAAACAATTGTTATAATTGATCATCAATTGTCTGGAATCAGAAAACTCAAAAAAAGAACCATGTTATAATATTCATTTAACCAGATTAAATCTCAGGGAAGGGAGTTATCTCCACTTGGCAATACACTGACCAGTTGGAACAAACGTGATTGGTTAGACTTTAGAATGCCTTGAAGCTTCCTGAATATAATTCACATCAATTCAATGCATGGTCAAATACTGACATGAAGAACAGCTTGGGACATTTCAAATCAGTGCTTTGTATCAGTAGTTCTTCTTTCTATCAGTCAGGATTTATGTACTGACTCTTTATAAAGTGCTTCAAAATCTGTTCTTTATAAGTATCAGTTCTTCATAAGGGTGTGCTTTGCAAGCCTGCTCCATTGTAGGTAAAATAGAGAGAATATGCAAACAGTTCATAATTATTTGTCATACTATATCTGCAGCCAAATGGCTTGGAGCATAAATTAATGACAGTATCAGTTTATTGCACAGACTATGAAGTTTTCAATGTTAAACATCTCCAACAAACATCCACTGCAACAACATCAACTCCAACAACATCTGCTCCAACAACATTGCCTCCAACAACATCCGCTCCAACAACATGGACTCCAACAACATCCGCTCCAACAACATGGACTCCAACAACATCCGCTCCAACATCCGGTCCAACAACATCTGCTCCAACAACATGGACTCCAACAACATCCGCTCCAAACAACATGGACTCCAACAACATCTTCTCCAACAACATCTGCTCCAAACAACATCCGCTCCAACAACATGGACTCCAACAACATCCGCTCCAAACAACATGGACTCCAACAACATCCGCTCCAACAACATGGACTCCAACAACATCCGATCCAAACAACATCCGGTCCAACAACATCCGGAACAACATCTGCTCCAACAACATGGACTCCAAACAACATGGACTCCGACAACATCCGCTTCAAACAACATGGACTCCAACAACATCTTCTCCAACAACATCCGCTCCAAACAACATCGACTCCAACAACATCCACTCCAACAACATCCGCTCCAACAACATCGACTCCAACAACATCTTCTCCAACAACATCCACTCCAACAACATCCGCTCCAACAACATGGACTCCAAACAACATGGACTCCAACAACATCCTCTCCAACAACATTCGCTCCAAACAACATGGACTCCAACAACATCCGCTCCAAACAACATCGACTCCAACAACATCTTCTCCAACAACATTGCCTCCAACAACATCCGCTCCAACAACATCCGCTCCAACAACATGGACTCCAACAACATCCGCTCCAAACAACATGGTCTCCAACAACATCCGCTCCAACAACATGGACTCCAACAACATCCGCTCCAAACAACATCCACTCCAACAACATCTTCTTCAACAACATCCACTCCAACAACATCCGCTCCAAACAACATGGACTCCAACAACATGGACTCCAACAACATCCGATCCAAACAACATCCGCTTCAACAACATCTTCTCCAACAACATCCACTCCAACAACATCCGCTCCAAACAACATCCACTCCAACAACATCTTCTTCAACAACATGGACTCCAACAACATCCGCTCCAAACAACATGGACTCCAACAACATCCGCTCCAACAACATGGACTCCAACAACATCCGCTCTAAACAACATCCGCTTCAACAACATCCGCTCCAACAACATCCGGTCCAACAACAGCCGCTCCAACAACATGGACTCCAACAACATCCGCTCCAAACAACATGGACTCCAACAACATCTTCTCCAACAACATCCACTCCAACAACATGGACTCCAACAACATCTTCTCCAATAACATCCACTCCAACAACATCCGCTCCAACAACATTGCCTCCAACAACATCCGCTCCAACAACATGGACTCCAACAACATCCGCTCCAAACAACATCCGCTCCAACAACATGGACTCCAACAACATCCGCTTCAACAACATCCGGTCCAACAACATCTGCTCCAAACAACATCTGCTCCAAACAACATGGACTCCAAACAACATGGACTCCAACAACATCCTCTCCAACAACATCCGCTCCAAACAACATGGACTCCAACAACATCTTCTCCAACAACATCCTCTCCAAACAACATCCAGTCCAACAACATCGACTCCAACAACATCCACTCCAACAACATCCGCTCCAACCAACATCCGCTCCAAACAACATCGACTCCAAACAACATCCGCTCCAACAACATGGACTCCAAACAACATGGACTCCAACAATATCCTCTCCAACAACATCCACTCCAATAACATCCACCCCAAACAAGATCCACCCCAACACCATCCACTCCAACAACATACATCCAACAAAACAGTTTCTTCTGCAATTCATTGTGCATGCACAGATGTGTTTAGAGAACCAAACAGTGAAAACTCAAGGACTAGATTCCAGGAGACATTGTCACAACACACACAGTCACAATGATACAACTGCAGTTTTAAGGTATTTTTATCTCATAGCTTCTTTCTTGCTCTTTGCTCTCTGTATTTTCACGTTTTTGGTTTTTTTTTTGTTTTGTTATATTTTTGGGTTGTTTGACTTACATATAGAAGAAGTAATTTATGAAAATTCAATGTGTTGTAAAAATTTAAAAAGAAAAATTCCCTCCAAACCAAAAAGCAAAGGAAAAGTGTTTTCAAAGCAAGTTTTTCCAAACCATTCCAATTCAAGTAAATTTTACAAACTATCAAAAGTTTGGGTTTGTTTTCCTTCTATCTACACTGCACCCATCTAAGATGGAAAAAAAGAAAAGAGTACAAATGAGCCCAATTCCAAGGTACTATACAGGTTCCAGCATATTTACAGTGACAAGAAGGTGATGGCTTAACTTGACAGTGATCAGGATGTGAGAACGAAAAGGGAAAAGACCATGAAACCAAAGACGAGCTCGAAAAGCGGTCATGCACCGGGAACACATTTGGCAGCACCGAGCCATGCCTGGACCAGGATGTACCATCATCGAGGATGTGTGTTTGATGGCGGGAGCAGCAAACGTGTTCAATAGAAATAAACTGATTACAAAAAAAAAAATTCCCTTTATCAATCTCATTGAGGAAATTGTCTCCATGGTCTGTCCCAAGGGAAGACGGACAAACCAGGCGGCAGCCGCAGTACAGCACCGCTGTTGCAGTTTGCACGATGGTGGATGGTGCTGGCAGGAATCAAATTCACACCCTTGGGTACGGGAAGCTAGCGCCTTACTGACTGAGCGACCCAGCCAACACAGTGCTACTGAGAAAGTTAAAATAACTATCACAGGTCAACATAATTCAAACAATGCTAGCAGTGGTCAAGTTGATTGGATGGTAAGGCTTTGGAGAGTCCCATGCTGAACAACGTGGGGTTGATTCCTGCCCCAGCCATCATGCCAATCACACCACAGCCAACACCTCTGTTGTCCCAGTCTCCCCTAGGGCTAGACCCTAAAAACAAATCTCCCCCCCCCCCTCCCATGAGATCAACAAAGGGAATTTTGTCTTTTATCTTTTAGTCGTGCTGCTTCCAGTTTCAAGTAAGCATCCTCAGAGAAGCACAGCCTAGGATAGACTAAGTCATAGTTACCTGGTCAAACACTTCACTCAAGCCTCTCTGACTTGCTGCAGCTGTGTGGAAACTCAACTCATATTTCACATAAAAAATGGTTTGTACTTACCTGCCTACAGACACAATGTAAAATAGCTTTCTGCTAACCAGGACAGAATAATCCATCAATTCAGACTGAGTATTCATTACAGTCGATGTGTGTGTAAGTCAGGTCACGCATTAATGAGCTGTTTGATGCTTTGATCGGAGCAAAATGTAGTCAAAGCAATGCTCCAAGTCGTCCACATTTGGACTGAACTTGATTGAGTCTGGCATTTTATCATTGGAGACGCATGTTTCAATGTCAAAGGTATGCGCCCTGCCCATTCAGTAAACAAGGGATGCATAATAGTGCATCATTAACGTGTGAAACTAGTCTTACTATTGTTATTTTCATTTCAAATATAATTCAACAAGACTTCCTAACTCTTGTGCTATTCTATGGTATCGGGTGACTGTCCATGCTGTAGTACCATGGAGCCCAAAGATTGGGATGTGGACATGGGGAAGACCACAAGACAAATGGGGAAAGACAGTGGGAAGAGAGGTGAAAGAGCTTGGTTTGTCAATGTGGGAGAGAATAATTGTTGTGGTAAGAGAGATAAGTCTAGATAGGGATCAGTGGCGAAAGTTTGTGCATAGCAATTAAACCTTACACCGAAAGGTACTAAAGGTAAAGATAAAGAAAGAAAGAAAGAAAGAGAGATGAATGTAGGAAACTGTTAAACTGCCCTCATTGTCAACTAGAAAGGCAGAAACTGAAAGAAGGAAGTCAGAATGAGAAAAAGCACTCTTTAAATGTTTTGATACATGGTTTTATTCCAAATAAATGGTTTTGTGGAGCCCACCACCGCCAAATTGTCCTTTTTTTTTCCTCCCATCTACAAAGAATACATGAATAAACCTTTGGTCCTTTTTACTTTTGAATTAAGAGACTTCATTTGTTGACGATGTTTTATCTCTCCCACTCATTCGGGTTTTGATTCACAGAGATAATGGGTAAATGACAGAAATCTCTATCACAAGCGTAAACTACCCCTGGAGTTTGAAAACAAACAAGAATGAAATAATACGCCTGTGTAAAATATCGAGGGTTTGTCATTAAAAAATTGAAAACACAGGAGGCAACAAAACACTGCTGCCTGCTGCGCAGTTACACACTATTTACAGTTCTATGGGAACACATGAGCAGATCAAAGCACAACACGCTCTGATTCCAGCTCAGAATGAAGAGAAATACTTTGCGGTAGCCATTTTTGGTCCCAACAAGTGCAACAAACAATAATCTATCTATGATTATGAGCATGTTTTCAACTTTTGACTTTGGTTGATAGTTCCAATCCACAGATTTTGCAATCTGTCTTGGAAAATAATAAAAAAAAACTTTCCCCGTTATGAGCAGAAGGCACAGAGTAAAAGCACATGTAATGTATGTACGATCCAACACAATGTGAGTTTGATATGCAAATTTGTCCTCATACAAATTTAAAAAAGATTCTCCAGTTTAAGATGAACAAAATAAAATAATACTTCCAATACGACACAATCATTCAGAATACTTCCTACTCACAAAATTTTATCCACGTTTCACTCAGAAGCATTAACTGTAATAATTTCATGTCAAGTTCTTTAGATGAGAAAAGAAAATAAAGAATGCTTTCAACTGTGGTCTTCAGAGGGTTTGTTTTGAAATGGCATTTCTTTTTCAGACCTAAATATTTTACACTGCATCTTTATCATTTAAAAACAAAAAAGATGTTATTTGCACAAATCCTTGACATCAAAAGGAACCTTCTAATGGTATCATGTCAAATTAGTTTGTATTTGAGATAGAACGTTATGGCAGCACATTGGCACACAACGTCATGACTCGTAAATACTGATTGATCATACGACTCCAATGAAAATTCTGTTATCTATTATGGTAGAGATTTCCACACAGCCGCAGCTGTCCTAAGGATGAAGAAGACTCCGGCTGCTCCATTCCTCCCTTCATTAGAGGGACCCGAGGTGTCAGTGAGGAGATAGGAGGAGGAGGAGGAGGAGGAGGAGAGGCAGGAGAAGGAGGAGGATGAAGAGCAAGAGGAGGAAGAAAAAGCAGAGGAAGAGGAAGAGGAGTTAGAAGAGGAAGAGGATCAACAATGAAAACAGAAATGATTGTGTCATGCAGCATGAGATCACATTTATAGCAGATGATGATGACGACGATGATGATGATGCTGGTGAAAATAATAATGATAATATTAATAACAATAATAATGAAAACAATATAATTTCTACAGCTTAACGCCTTAAACCAAAGTCTTAAGGGGCATCAAAATGCTGTAGAGAGGAAGAGATAAAAACAGTGATGCATTCTCTCCTGATGATCTTCTTGCCAGTGACAGTCGCAAATTATTGATGAAGATCAAACTTAGTCGACTTATTTCATCTTTTCCTCTTAATGAAACCTGATGTTACAAGGATTTTTCAATTCTTCTACTTCTCACAAATAATCATTAAAATCACTGTCTGTCTTATCCTCATGGTAAACTATATATCTTGGATGTAGTTAAAAAGGGACTATCCACAAACGATGAAGTCGGCAACCCACAGCGCACCCAAACCCACCCCACCGTGCCCCACCCCCTCTCCCTACTCACCTCCTGTAGTGCCATATCCTGGTCGTGCTGTAACTGCTGAATCTTTTTCTCCCCATCCAAAATCTACACAGGAAAAACAGACGACACAACAATGAAAATTATCAATAGAAATCATGGCGCTTTGTATCAATCTGTAAAAGATTATTACAGGTATATTTTCAAGAGTTTTATTCAAAGGCAGAAAAATAGCTTTAATTTTGACAGAACCCAGGGAGGAACAGGGCGGGGGTTTCTGTCTATCTAGACAGGCACAAAGACTAAACTTCACGCACAATCATTCTTCTTATTATAATATCTGGGTTATTTCTTATTCTAGGAATAGTTAGAGAAGCAAAGCTTCTTGTCTCCTCTAAGTCTAACATGGAGAAAGGATTAGAAAGTTCTATTTCTATCATTTGTTCAAGCTATTGTTGGTCTATGGGTGGAGTCTGGGCAAACATCCAATGATGCGTTAGAATATCAATGTGTGGGTCTATGGGTGGAGTCTGGGCAAACATCCAATGATGCGTTAGAATATCAATGTGTGGGTCTATGGGTGGAGTCTGG
>JBCIKM010212568.1:0-12642 GCA_039654465.1 Melibe viridis | reverse complement strand
CTCTCTCTCTCTCTCTCTCTCTCTCTCTCTCTCTCTCTCTCTCTCTCTCTCTCTCTCTCTCTCTCTCTCGGCGCGCGTACGCGATCTCAAGCACACACAGAAACAGGGAGAGGAAGAGATAGAAAGAGTTAATTTTATAATGTTTTATTCAAGTATAGTAGGTAGTCAAGGAAATTACAACAGGTAGTTAGGGAAGACCACAGTTGATATAATAGGTAGCTAGAGCGAGATAACTGGTAACTAAGGAGGTGTATAGTACTGCATGCCAATTTGGACTCGAGTGACCCATGAGAAGACATGAAAGGTAAACAATGTAAGTGTGATTTTTTTTGTTTTCATGATTTTTAACGGGTTTTTAGCATTTTTCTGTGAAAATGACATCGTGTTAACCGACTTCGTGTTAACCGACTTCGTGTTAAATGGAGGTTTTTTGTTTTTAAGTAATGTTATATAGGCGGGACCTGGGAAAAAAATAGTGTCAGCTGAAAATCGTGTTAAGCGACTTCGTGTTATCCGGAGTCTACTGTATTTATAAGAGTCAGGAAAGTTTCCAAACAAAGTTTTAGCATCAGTTTTCATCACCTTACCAAAAAAAAGCCTCGAACTATCAAATGCGAGGAGCATAGGACAATAACTATGTCAAGATTTTGCGGGCAAGAGTGAAACGAACAATAGTTGGTGAAATCGGGGAGACACAATTTGGCTTCTGTAAAAATTCTGGCACAAAAAAAGGGTCTCTTTGCAATGTGAACAATCATGGAAAAAATAAATTGAAAAAACAAAAACAGCACTACATTTGTTTCACAGACTGCAAAAAAGCATTTGATAAAGTCACACTTGAAAAATTGATAGAAATACTAGAAAAAAACGTTGTTGGAAAAGAAAACCTTCAAGTTATACTGGAAGCAAAGAGCAGCAGTGAAGATTGAAAACTATCTCTCCCCATGGCTTGAGATTCTACGAGGGGTTAGACAAGGCTGTGTTGCTTCACCAGATTTGTTCAATTTGTTTGGTGAATGGATTTTCAGAGAATGTGAAGAGATGAAAGGAATACATTTTGGTGGCTATGCACTAAATAAGATAAGATACCACTGATGAATTGTTTATTGGTGGTTTTAGGGCCCCAGGGCAAACAAGGGTCATAGAGGAGCCCAGAGGAAAGTAAGATGATAGAATTAATTCAAAGAGGCAACAGACCAAAGAACAAACAGACGAGAGATGATATACGCTAAGAAATAAATATTATCTCTAAAAACACATATCGACACCACAGAGAGATGACTTACAATGACAAAAAAAATCATCTCTCACAAAAAAAAAAAAAAGCAATGGCGATCACTCAGAGGGAAGACCAAGGATCTTTAAACCACCTTTGTGTAAAAAAAGTAATCAGTACCTTTAACTTGTGACCCTGCTGTTATGTTACCAAAAGGCATGAAATAAGGGATGACCACTGAGTTGCAAACAAGACAACAAAAACAGGACATCGGAGAAAATGAAAAGGGGATAAAGTAAGACAGTGGATTCAGTGTAAAAGATAAGAAACAATAGTGGAAGTGCCCACCAGGGACACCCACCAACCACCCACGCGCATGGTCTTATCTTAGAAATTTGAGCAGAGAAATGCAAATCTCCTTCCAATTTTAAGGTATGATTAAGTAAAACACACAGGGACACACACACACACACACACACACTAAGGTCATTGTGCCTGAACTAACCGTCTTCTAGGTGGGGACCTGGCGGGCCGACTGTCTCTCCCGCTCCTTGAGGATCTACAGGGCAAGATGAAAAAGACGAAATTCAAACTATCATGAGAAGGTGAAAACCTACCATTGATAACTAGGAATAAGGAGGTAGTGAGAAACAACATTAACCTTGATGACTTAAAATAAACTAGTATTGATGACAACAAAGTGACTGATGACTTACAATAAAATAAACTAGCATTGATAACTACAAAGTAACATTGATGACCAGGAATAAAATAAACTGGCATTGATGACTACAAACTAACATTGATGACTTAAAATATAATAATCAAGCATTGATAAAAATGAAACAAATTTCTAGCATTGATATTTAAAAACAAAATAAACTAGCATTGATGACAACAAAGTAACAATGATGACGAAGCATTAAAAAAAAAAAAAAATAGCACCTCTGAATGGGAAGTAAGACACTGACATTAATGACTTAGCATCTAAGTCTCTAAGGAGGAAGAAGTTAAAAAAGTAATTAGCATTGATGACTAATTATGTTGTTTTTTTTAATCCCCTTACGATTGATAAAAAGAAGGAAAAAAAAACAACCCCAAAACAAAATTGCCAATGAAGAAAAATACAACAGCCGATCAATGGCACCATAGGAGATGACAAAAAATTTAATTTTCCCTACTTTCCTGTCACACAAATGGTGCAGACTCCCAACTGGAGATGAGCAATAAACTTAATGAGAAGGAATGGTGCAGAATTTTACAATTTCAACTGACTATATCCAACCCATCATCATACAAAATAAATTAAGAAGAAAGAAAAAGATAAGAGACACTATCTCACCTTGCTGGTATCCTCCGAGGTGATCTTTGGCGCACTGGTGACCTGCGACCCCTTGACCTAGACCGTGATCTTCTACGAGAACTGGATCGCCTCCTGCGTTTGGCATCCCTGGAACGAGAGCGAGACTTCCTACGGGAGGAGCTGCTAGTTTCCTTCCTGGATTTAGAAGAGCTTGAATCTTTCTTGTCATCAGTCTTCTTTCTCTCGGACTTGGAGTCTTTGTCTTTGTCAGATTTCTTCTCCCCCTCTTTGCCCCTGTCCTTAGACGAGGATTCAGAATGCTTTCCGGGCTGAGAAACGGAGGAGGAGGACTTTGTGTCCTTCTCGTCTTTAGATTTGTCGTCAGTCCGAGTAGACTCGCCAGTAGTTTTCGGCAAAGACTTATCCCGTGTTTCTCTCTCTGATGATGAAGAGGGGGATGATCTAGATCTCTTCTTAGCTTCTTCTTTGTCAGGCCCACCTTTGCTACTACTATTGATTAGGGCAGACAGAGTTTTATCTCTACCTTGATTGTCTTTATCAACTGTAACGGGCATAGCTGAAGGATTGCTGCCGGCAGGCAAGGGCACATCTGCCAACTCCAAGCCCTCGGGTAACTTTGCGGCAGGAGTTGTTATGCTGCTTGAGGATGGTGGCAAAGATGCTGAAGGGGGACTTTCCTGCGAACTGGTGGTAGACACTCTGACTGTTGGTCTAGTAGAATCTGGCAAGGGAATGAGTCCGTGATCAGGCAAAGTCACTACAGGGGGTAGGGGGGGAGGAGGCACATCACTGAGGACAGGGTTGCTTTTGTCTGTTCTAGCTGACAGAGACTGCTCATTCTGCGAGAGAGGCAAAGGGGGTAGCGGTGGCTGAGACATGGGTAGAGATATAGACGATGTGATTTCTGACGTGGAGATAGGGGCTGAGGCATTTGGCACGGGAGGAGAAGTCTTATGCTGTTGTGGCAAATTTTCCTCCTCAGGGGGTGCCACTGGTAAGGGAGGTGCTGAGGGAGGATTGGGCTTTGATTCAGCCGCTACTTTGGCTGATGTAGAGCCAGGTGGAGGGACGTCAAACCGGGATCGGTGAATCCTTTTGATCACAGGTGGTGGTTCTGGCGAGGAAGAAGAGGATCTGGAATGGTGCTTGGCTTTGTCTGCTCCTACTGAAGGGTCTGGCACTCTGCTGCTGTTGGATTTGTCAAGAGAGTTTGAGGATTCCTTTCTTTCAGCAATGCCTGGTGTCTCCTTCTTGGCATTCTCTTCTTCTGTTTTTCTTCGTTGTTGGAGTAGCAAAGACTTCCGAATCTGGGTCGGGGATTCAGAGCCTGATCTCTCAGAATCTGAAGACCTGGATGATGATCGTCTCTTTGGTTTGTCCTTTGTTGGGGAGGGAGAGGGGGATCTGGAAGAGGAGTGTAAAGAGGCAGGACTTTTCTTCTCCTTCTCACTCGTTTCCTCAGATTTCTTTTGGGAGCTGCGTTCCTCATCCCTCCGCCTGAAATCAAAATCACAGAAGATTGAAAGTTGTGAATTATAAGTGACAGGTGTAAAAAAAACCCTGTTCATAGAAGAATAACAATTCAATTTGAAAAGAAAGTCTAATAAAATTGTAATGGAGATACAACAATGAATTTGGTCAGACATCATTAATAGTTTACACAAATAACAGTACAATGCGAGACATAAGGATAGTTTCAAAATAAGCAAGAATCCAGTTATTTTCAATGCAGTACACTGGTAATGAAAAAAACACTTAACGGATAATTTTTGTACAATATGACAAGGAAGACAAAATGACAGGGCTCGGAAGTTAAAAAACAAAGTATTGAGGAAAATTGTAAAACAATAATATAGTGCTTTCAAGTAAATCCTAACTTTTATAAATGATGTTAAGTATTAATAATGCAAATAAATATTGGAGAAAAAAAATATTCCGAATATAACAAATGTATATTTAAAATTGAAATCTCAGTCATTTGCTTTGCTTGTTATGGAGAACAACTTGTTTAAAACTTAGTTTCTCTGGGAATAAAAGTTCCAGAATGTGTCACATATCTGCCAAAGCCAACATCCCCCATCCTCTTTAAGGAACAAAAAATAAATAATTTTTTTTTTTTTTTTTTTTTTTAGTAAAACAAGAAAGACTATTTACTTGGCCATTTCCGCCGTCTGCTCCACTAACTGATTCAGGGGAGGCAATGGAGGCGTCTTTATCTTCAGACCAGGACTAGACTCCCTGACTAGAGTGTTGGAGTTGGCCGAGGCTGTATTCTGCAAGAGTGAGGAGGGGGCGAGGGATCATAGGAGAAAGAGAGGAAGAGAAAATTATAACACATCTAGTTTGCAACAGTGCGAGTTGAAGAATATTATCTCAGCATTGGGCTAAACTGATTAATAAAAAACACCAGGTTAAATAGCACTGTCTTTCAAATGATCTTCGTCTCACACCTTTCAAAGTAAATCTCTACACTAAGAATTAAATTGAATTATTTTGTTTTGCTTTATTTTATTTTTTTTACTATTTAGGTACTTTTCAAATTAGAGCTCACTGTTTCTTTTCTCTCTATTAAAGTAATAATATTGATGGCTTACTTTCAAAAAGAATATGAGATAAAGCTACTATAGGGTAGTGCAACTTCCAAACATTAAGGCAGTCACAAAAGACCATAACCATTACTAAACAATTCCTGTGGGTTCGTCTATGACCCTTGTGTGTCGTGGGGCCTTAAAACCTCCGACAAACAAACAAACAAACAATTCCTGAAGAATAAAGCAAAAAGCATGAATACAACGAATATAAATAAAAAATACCAGTTGGCTGATCACAGCTGTTTTGGAAGATGTTATGTCCATCCTTATTTCCTGAATTTTGGATTTGAGCATAGTCAGATAATTTTTGTTTTTTTTCTTTTTAACCCCAGCTTTCTGATTCTTGACATGTCAGCTTTTTCCAATCCAACATCCCTTGTCAGCAAGAAGTCCAACTCCAAAAACTGCAACGTTAACCTCGCTTTAGTTTTTGTGTTAGTTTATGTGTGTCTCTGTAGGGGAGGGAATAATTTTTGCTTCCAACAACATGGAATCACCAATCGAAACAAACAAAAATTATACACCTTGCCTCCAAAGCAAAAGACAACTTTGCAGTTTTAGCAAATGGTATGATGGTCCACTATAACAAGCAAAATGGAGACAAAACAGTAAGAGCTTCTCACCTCCTCTTTATCTTCAATTTCAACTTCTTCCGGAGGTTGCCACTTCAATTTCTGTGGGTTGAGAATAAAAAGAAATAATACAAATGACTCTTGTGGTTTCCCATAAGATGCCCTGTGATAAATTGGCTCATTGGTCTTTATCAATGAGAAGATCCCACCAAAGCAACAGCAACTATTGTTTGGTGTAAAATTAAGTAATAACCCTTGTATTTCTCATTATGCCATGTAGGATTGGGCACGGTGGACCGATCTGCCTGTCTTCATTTTTTGTGATCCACAGTTCTTCCCAGCTCCTTCTTAGGTGATATGAAGGAATATGGATAACAACACCAAACGGTTTCTCATAAGTGCATTTTTTTAACTCCCACAAATGAGCTGTAGCCCAGAGATGCCTACCTAGGAATTCAAATGTGTGCATTTTCTAGACAAAACACGTGTATTTTTCCTCAGATAATGGAACACTGTGAAGATTCGGAATGCAGACAATAATCCAAATGTCAAAAACTGTTATATATCCAAAAGCAAAGAATGAAATGTTCACCTACAACATTTTACAACACATTTCACTGTTACACCAGCTACCTGCCACTCACTAATTAATTGCCTTCAGCCAGCGTGGCATCGTTGCATCTCCTAAGACGCAATAAGTTGTTACTGATTTATTGCTGACTCTTTTCCCTAACTTTTCAAGATCATATTTTTTCCCCCCACACTGCATTATCCAGTTTTTGTTTTTTTCTCCCCACAATAAAATTCCTGACTTTTCAGGATTCCACATAATCATTAAGTAAATAATATACCTCAGTAAGTAGTTTCTTGGCTCCATTCTTCCCTTTGAATTTGTCTTCCTTCGGCCTTGAGGGTGATCTTGAATATGACCTTGACCGGCTTGAGTCAGAACTCTGTGACCTTGACCTCGACTTAGACTTGGGACTTGCTGAACGAGATTTGGATCTCTCATCAGACCTGGACTTAAGACCTTTCACCTTTGAAGCCTCTGACTGGGTTTCAGTAGCAAGCTTTGAAGAAGGTCTTTTGTCCACTAATGTAGAAAAGAGAGAAAGAGCGGTTAAAACATAACTTTTTAATACGGAAACAAATGATTTGAGTGGCATTAAAATTCATTTCATGTGCAAAGTAAAATAAATTGAATGCTAATATTCAGCCCCAGGTTTTAGAATCAGAACTTTCCCTGAAAGCCTTTTTCCAGTGAGATATACACATCAGCCTTGACAACAGTTTCATAAACAGTCATCGGTGTGTTACCCTATGACCCCTCAAAATATGGCAAATTAATAATTCACGTATTTGTAATGATAAAAATGTGGAGAAAAGGCTCCAAGGTCTCCAAATGGACATTTCAAAGAACAGTCAGACATGCCAGACTCTCCCAGTTCAAACTATAAATTTTCTTCAAGTTTTCGGCCAGTTATTTTAGAAATTTTTTTTTTTCATTTTTCATGAACAAATTTCTATTTTTCAACAACTGAATACTTTCAAACTTTCCGATGCATTCAATACAGATTCAAAAAACAAACGAGCACAAACTGCAAGCTGACGTCACTTAGGGACACAAAACTGAACTAGATAGCTGTAAATGGTGTACTCCTTTTGTACTCCATAATAGTTACAGGTTGGGTTAGTTTTTTTTTCATTCTATTTAAAAATCATTAATCAATGCAACATGAAATAGCCCGAATTTATTTTTCTCACATTTTGTAACACTTTATCATGTAAGAAAGATACATCCAAATGTTAACACCAGCACCAAAGAATGCTTTCCCCTTGAAATTGCCTATGCTGACGGTGTCGACTTTATTGGCACTGCACATACAGCTATAGATAATGTTCAAGACCTCCTGAAACAACACCATCTTATTGTTAACAGAGAGAAGACAATTTATCACAATCAGCAAATGGGAGACCGATTGGAAACAAACTAAAAAAGGAAGATCACTTTTAGGAGACAAAGACATAAAAAGAAGAAAACAGCTGGCAACAGTCGTCCTGAACAAATTAACACACATTTGGATCAGGGGAGACAAAATTAAACAAAAATTATGACTCAAGCTTTACAAGTCACTTGTCAGACCAGTCCTGACCTACAACTGCGAGACCTGGCATTGACCAAACAAGATGAG
Source organism: Melibe viridis (assembly GCA_039654465.1). Lineage (NCBI taxonomy): Eukaryota > Metazoa > Mollusca > Gastropoda > Nudibranchia > Dendronotidae > Melibe > Melibe viridis. Next base: position 4,747 of record JBCIKM010212568.1, on the reverse strand, counting down.
AGACAACTTGACTGTTTCCATCGTAAACAACTCCAGCGCATATTGGGAATTCATTATCCGACCAAGATAAAGAACAAATCCCTCTACAAAAAGTGCGAGGAAAGATCCATAACACTCTTCGTCCTGGAGAGGAGATGGCGACTTTTCGGACATTTATTGCGTCGAGACGCGAGATCCCTGCCAACAAGGCAATGCCGTTTTATTATGCTGGCTTCAGTAAGAGTCATAGAGGCCGCCCAAGAACGACATTGCCAATCGTGCTCAACAGGGACTAGCGGAGGTCAGACGGAAGCCTCCACATGGCATCAGCAGAAGACCTCAAGCCGCTCTCAGAACTGGCCCAGGACAGGGACAAGTGGGGGGAGCTGGTGTCTAAAATAACAAAAGCTGCCGAGGCGTCCTTGTCGGATGACTGAGATACGGAAGGCTAATTGATTGGTTGATTGATTGATTGATTATCATGTTTTCATATTGTAGTCAGAATTTGCATTCTTAAAAGCAAAATTTCAAGCTGATTGGCAAGTCCCATAGAAAAGGATGAATCAAGAAAATGGAGTAACTAGGGTGCACCACAGAGACAAAAGTCCTTGAAAGAGATTGTAACAAACAGAAAGGTTGGAAAGTGCCCAGAGAGAAGCCATACCCTAATAAGACCCCCCCAAAGCATCCATTGCCTGGCCACTAACAGGACAGAAAGTTTCACTGCTGGGCCATCTGCCACCTTTTTTTTTTACCACTCTTGCTTTTGTCTCTTCTCGGCACTGCATCCAAACAGAACAATCTTTCACTTGTTCCCTGTTCTTTTTTATTTTTAAATCAGACTATGCATTCAGGCATTAAAGAGTGGTTACAAAGAGCACCCTTGGAGCTTGAGACCCCATATTAAATAGTATCACATGGCCACATTACCATCTTTTGAAGGCTAAATAGAACGGAGACCGGAGATGCCAACCTAGTAATTCAAATATGTTTTCTTGATTAAAAATATGTATTTAAAAAAAAAACGAGTGTCCACCATCAGATGATTGAATGTCGAGAAGACCTGGGATACAAGCAATAATCTAAAGGTCAAAAGATGCAGCAGTAATCCAATTGTAATATATCCAAAAGCAAAGAATGAAATATCCACTTACAGTATTTTACATCACATATTTGCCATCTTTGAAATGGCTGGACTGTGGAAATTCCTGACCTGGTGAGGACCCTGAAAGAATCTTTCATAAGGCCTGGGCAACAGCTAAGATAATGTGATAGTGTTCACCCTCCTTTTTTTATCATATCAATACAGTATGACTACTATAACAAAAAATAGTGAGTTCAGGAACAAAATTCTGAGAAGCGATATCACATACCAAGTACGCAAAACGATACTAACAGAGTTCACTGCTTGATAAACCGGATATTTGAAGGATTTCCATACCAATTTTTGTGACGAGTGATCACTGACTCAGAAAGATACCAAAAATTCATGTTTTTCCCCCTAAGATCGTATTTTTGTATTTGCTTCAAAAATTTGTATTTTTCGTCCTGGTTGGAATCTCTGGGAGACCCAGAAAAGGTGAAATCGTAAGATGCTTGAGTCAAACTCTTCACTTTACGGCCTTCACTGTAGTTCCTACCTAAGCAGTATCTTTGACTCGCCTGCTAAAAAGAATTTTAGTCCAATCCTACCCTGTGCGTGCCCATTTATGCTTTTTTGTCTTTTTGTTGGAGACTTTATTTAACTTTCTTTCAATTTATTTTCTTTTATCCTGCAGATGAAAAAAGACCAAAATGAATTACCATTCATGGACATTTCATATTTATTACTATTACTACTACTACCTGTCGTGGTGACGCTGTACTGAATGTGCTCTGAGTTGGTGGTCAGATTGTACTGAATCTTGCCTGCCGACACAGCCACTGCCGGTTTGTTGGCTGCCGCGGGGGGAGGTGGGGTGGCCGTGGCATTCAATGATTCCTCTACACTATCAGCCGCCAGCTGGGCTTTCAGCATGGCCTCTGTTTCCTGTAGCGTGGACAGTGAAGCCTCGTCTAACGGGTCCATTGATCTAGAGAAACAAAGATGAATGAATAAAATAAAATTCTCTTTCCTATATTCATTGATCTCACAAGGGAAATTTGTCTTAGGGGCCCATCCATCCACAGGGAAGACTGGGATAAACCAATTTGGTTTGCAAAGTGGCCCTAACAGGAATCAAACCCACACCCTTCAGCATGAGAGTCTGACGCCTAACCAACTCTGCAACAGCCACAATGTGCATGGGTCTCAACTCAGAACTGTGAAAAAAAAGGAACTTTTCATGTGACAAACGTCTAGTTCACTAAAAACGTCCATTTGTTTGAGCCCTCAGTTTCTTAGTTTACCTGTATAACATATTTAGCGAGAAAAAGGCTTTTAATAAAGGTTTTGATACAGAACACTCTTCTGGCTGTTCACACCATGACAAGGAAGAAATAGCAGGACATTTCATTACAAGACAAGACAGTAGGATATTGAAAAAGCAGGACACTTAGCAACCCTGTACATACAATGGTGAAGTACCATTGGCGGAGGAATATGACAAAGGTGGATACAGAGTGGAGGTCATCATGATAGCGGAAATCCACTATATAGTGGAAAATTGAGACCCACGAATTTTGTAATTTAGCAAAGAAATAAAGCTTTCCCAATACTGATTAGAACGCCAGATCAATTTACGAATGAACCTTAAGGTAGATCATGGACGGAAGTAGACACCAAGAAAAGAGACTATTGTTTGGCTTAAGATCGAGTAATACCCCTTGTTTTTCTCATTTTGCCACACAAGATTAGGCATGGTGGAGCGATCCTCTACCAGTATTCATTTCTTGTGATCCAGATTTCTTCCCGGCTACTTGGAGCTGGGTCCCAACACTGCTTAGGCAGTATGAAGGGAGATGGATAACAAAACAAAGCACATTGAAAATAGAACTGTTGTGAACTGTTCACAAAGCAAACTCCTCTTATACAAAAATAAACCAAATATTGTTCTGTGTTGCTGTTGACAAAGCAACTGTCACTGAATGGGTAACAACATGAGGACTAGTTAGCGTTTTACCAAAGCTCTTTTCATGTTACTTACCTGTCGGCCTTGTTGGCCTGGCGTAGAGGCCTCTGCCCAGGCTTCCAGTGGGTCGGGGGAGGACTCTCCGATGGCTTCTTCTGGGGTCTGCCACATCATCAATATGTTTGGGTTTTTTAAGAGAAAAGCATAAAAAGAACTGTTTTCAAAATTTGACAAAAGTGATGGAAGAAATTCAGAAAGAATAAATAAAGTTTTATTTTTGAAAAACAAAAAAAATTATTTGAAACAAGTAAAAGTTATTTAATTTGCATAAGATTTCCTGAATAGGGGAACCAATATTTGGTGTCCTTACCAAGTTTGTAGCTGTGTCAAAACAAACCCCCCATACAAAAAAGGGCATCTTTTTTGGCTATCAATCTTTTTTCCCACCAGTGTTTTCATTCATTAAACTATCAGGAAGGCTCAGTGCAAATTCAAGCCAAACTAATCCATCAATACTCTTAATACACTGGTAGCCGGCTTGCTGTCATGTGATAAAAAGTTAACACCTATTCACTGCGGCACTGCCTCCAGCAATCAGTTTTTTGTTGGTAAAGTCACTAGTGGTTACCTTCAACAAAAAAATACTCCCTTTAAATAGGACGGAGGAAGAACAGAGCTCAAATTATAATGTTTTTAATCTACATATCCTTTGTGTTACAAATTAAAAACAATACCAAATAGTTGACTTATTTATGTAGCAGACACATGAATATTGATAGATTTTTACTTTCCGTATCAAAAAGTGTAAATTATTGTTAACCCTACTAATGCTGGAGTAGTGAGATCCCCACTCCCTTGGTAAAAAAAAAAAAAAAAGCAATCCTTTAACTGCGAGAGTGGTGCACAGCCTACTCACATGGTGAGCCAGAAGGCCTAGGTTGCAGGCATGTTTCCAGCTGAAAATAACACACCACACATTCCCTGACATCGCCTGTGTCCATTGTGATGCTTTAATCAATGAGATTTTTAAAAATAAGTCACATAACTTTGACATTGACCTCATTCTAAATAGAAAGGAATCCGTTCAAGACTGAGTTTTTCAGTCAGGAGATGTGTAGTGTATAGCCTGCAACCTAGCCCTTCCTTACTGACCGTGTGAATCGGGTAAGGTCTACTCTCAGTTAAAGGATGACTAGAAATGGGGTTTTCCCCACAGGATTTCACTATTCCTGCATTATGGGGGTTAAAGTCAAAACAGGGACGAAAGAACTATGAAAGGCTGGGGGAAAAAAATAATCAAGATACAATAACCTGTTGTCATGGTTCAGACAGATATCCTATCCATAAATTCAAGGAGTTTTCAAGGAGTTTTGGAGGACAATTTTTTCAAATTCAAGGTGCTAAATGCAACATTTTTCGTCATTCAATGGGGTAAATTAGGTTACTGAAGGCATTATTTCATGTTTCACCATATCTATCTCTTGTTTGGAGATGGAAAAACTTCTCAGATTTTTTTTTTTTTTTAATGAGGACAATTGTAGATGATCTTTTGCAAAGAAATTAAGCGAAAATTTAAAATACCCACAGTACATGCTGTTCAGATACAAAAAAAGTCCATTTTAAGCACAACTGAAAGAGTCAAAAAGTAGTCAAATCATGAATTTTAGGCATTCTGCATCTTGTATCACTCCTTCACATTTTGCACTAAATTCCACACC
>JBCIKM010212457.1:1222-12020 GCA_039654465.1 Melibe viridis | reverse complement strand
ATTAACCTTTCAACAACCTACTGTATTGCAAAGTACAATATTAACCTTTCAACAACCTACTGTATTGCAAAGTACAATATTAACCTTTCAACAACCTACTGTATTGCAAAGTACAAAATTAACCTTTCAACAACCTACTGTATTGCAAAATAAAATATTAACCTTTCAACAACCAACTGTATTGCAAAATACAATATTAACCTTTCAACAACCTACTGTATTGCAAAGTACAATATCAACCTTTCAACAACCTACCCACTCTTGCCAAGGTGACATTGTTGGACAAAACGATATTTCCGTCCCTGACTTTGTGTGCAGGTTCTGTGACTCGCTCCTGGTTAAGGTGAAAACCTCCCTGTGCAATTGCTTGTAGGGCCTCACCTGTTGTGTTGATGAGAGGAGTAAACCAACAATTTTCACAAAGGCTCTGGGAATAGGCAATACTGGTTGGTACAGAAAGTGAAAAACTCTTTTTCAGCCTCAGCACTTTGGCAAAGGGTTATAGTTATAAAAACCAGAATAAAAATAACAATATCAATTTATAATACACAGACAAGCTCCCTCATTACAGTGACAAGTTATATAAACACAACAATTTTAACAATATTGTGCATTTTCTAGTAAAAAACAGGATAAGATTTTGAGAACAAGACTTTGATGACAGTAATGATTTCAGCATTCTCTGCCAATAGCACACACAAATCAAGCTCTAGGGAAGATAGAGAAAAAAAATGTCAGTCTTCAAAAAATAGATTTGCTTTGATGTGCTGGACAAATCACTCCGTCTAAAGTCCATGAAAGTCATCAGGTCTAATACCTTAGGCAATCAATATTTCAGAGCACTTAGTTTAAATTTTGAGGATTTTCTAACAAAAATATCTTATGATTATGAACGTAAAAACATCTATCATTTAATTTGCCTGTCATTGACCTTAGTAAGTGTCATGATGACATAATGCTACTGAGCACCCAGGTACAGTCATTACCTTCATTGTGGAAGCATTTCAGCTCCATGGCCAAGTCGTAGACTGTCATGGAGGAATCCAGGGGCAGCGTTGTAGTGGGGACATTTTTGAATAGCAGCAGGAGCTCTGTCTCGTCCAGAGACTGGAGAGTCGTGATTGAGTTGAAGAAGAAAATGTCTGTGCACTTTTTGGCTGAAGCCAGACCTGTAGCTGTAATTGCAGATAATAGAGATAATATGTCTAAAAACTTATCAATTCTGTCTGATGTGTATGTCTATCTGTATGCAGAATCCTGAGTCTGAAAAGCAGAGTGCCCTATGACTAATTCTTTGCAAAATCCACTAATTGTTTCTTTCCTTTTTCTTTTTTTTTTTTTTTTTTTTACTGTAAACCATTCTTCTGTCCTCTCATGAGCAAACAAGAATCCAAGGGGTTTTCTGTGGATCCATGGATGTATGGTAGCCCTGAAAAATTCATCCTTCCCGTCTCACACCTATGTTAAATTTTAATGAAAAATAACATAACATTTTAAAAGGCCTTAACAACTTTAAGTTATAAAACTGTGATGACAAAAGTAAATCTTTGAAATCTATCAAATTTATTCTTTCTAAACAATCTTTTACAATTCCAGGCATTGTTTTGCCACCTGGCACCCACCTCCATGCACCAGGGTGGTGACACAGTCTGCAATGTGATGCTGGCCCAGCCTCTTCTCAGGTTGGCTCTGTGGATGCACGTCACATACAAATTATAACAAACTCATTTCAATTATGTAAATTTTCCTAACTTTGAAACAGAAAAATAAATCTATTGAGGTTCTTTTCTGCTATGGAATTTCTTTTATTAGGTGGCATTACAATTTGTCTGTAAAAAACAGATATTCACTTAGGAGTGAGAACAGTATCCATTTCCATGACCTCACCTCAAAAATAATGGGGGAACAGCAGACTTCTTTATGATCTTAAGCAGAAAAAAGAATTAAGCAAGAAGTGTAACCCTTTATCAATGATAATCAGTATGTATTAATAAATGTTGACATTTTTTTACTCAGTCCTAGTCGTCTCTATCTGTCTGTACTCTGTACTCTGTACAACTCACTGGTGGCGGAATTCATGTATACTGACAACTTAATGACAAGTGGTCATGAATATTAAGAATATAACTCTTTTTATGTTATAATAGGTATTTTCTAATTTTACAAATACGATTACTATTTTATATCGTATGGTGCTGTTTATTGTATCCATTTAATTCACTTTTCATCATCCATAACATTATCGTTTACAATAATTCATTAGTCTTAAAAGCACAGACCCACTCTGCAATTGCTCATTTCAAACTAATAAGGATATATATTGAAATTGAGATTGAAATATCATTGTTTGACAGAATTAAATTTTAAAGAAGAGCATTTTTTCATCCCTAAAATTCTAAAAAACATTCAGTAAAAATTTAATCTCCTAAAACACAGAAACTGTCCCCATTAAGATAGATTAGATCATCAGGTTTAGGAGTAAGTGGGAAAATACAAATGATTTAGGGAATGCTACTCAGATATGACAGAAAACTGTGCACATCTACCGATATGAAAGCAAGAGATGTCTGTTTGTCTGTGGCTCAGATTTCTCTAAAAACTGCTCCTCTTTGGGTAACTGTGAGATATCTGACAGACAAACTCCCCCTATTGTCTAAACAAGTAATTGAGTTTTCTCAAACTATCTTAAAAAACATAGTATGGGGAAAATAAGCCAGTACGAGAAAAACAGATGAATACAAATAATCAGAAAAAAAACATGTCAGACCCACCTATCAACTATTGATCAAAGCCAATCTAACCCTATGAGTGTAGAAATAATATTTTACTGGACAGATCATTCTAACTACGTTGTATAAAAATAAAAAATAACATTTTACTTCAAGAAACTGTTCTAAGTATTGCTCAAAGCCAAAAAATCTACCTTCTGCTGTGACGCTATGGAGTGGATTTCCTCAATGGAGTAAAAGGTGAACAGCTTGAGGTATTTCTCCACCTCAGAGTCAGGGAGGTTGAGGAAGTGCTGGAGGGAAAAACTGCATCTTTAACATTGGTGTGCAACCTACAGCACATTGCATTTAGCAAGTTCAGGATAATCAACTCTCTTACTAAACTAATAAAAAAAAAATAATTTCAAAATGAGATATATATATAAAATGAAATTATAAATGTGTAGAATTCAAATATATACAGTAATAAGACACCAGACTGATTACATGATGACCCCCCTTGCACCCCAACGCAGTAAAAGGTATTAAACCATATCAGATAAACATCATGCACAGATAGCAGCAAAATAATAACAACAAATAGGCTTGTTCACTCTCTCCTAAACATATGCCAATAAACATAGCGCTATTGCACACACACACAAACAAAACAAAAAACCTCTCACAATAGGTACTAAACAGTTTCCAAAAAAATACATTTTTTCCCCAGCAGAAATTACGATAAGGTATGCATTAATTAAGAAAAAGTGATTATAGAATCAGCATTGGTAAATGGTTGAAAGGGAAAAAAATCTATTCACCTGGTAAAATTCATAGGGGGATGTTCTATGGGCACTCAGCCACAGGGAATTCCCAGAGGATTTCCCAAGCTTCTTGCCAGTAGGAGACAGCAGTAAAGGGATTAAAAGACCTGGAAATAAAATAGGATTAAGTAAATGATATAGATTAAGCAAATAATATAGATTAAGTAAATAAAATAGATTAAGTAGAAAAAAACAAAAAAATCTCAATCCTAAAAAGTTAAATACTCCACAAAGCTGCTTAAAACACACTCAAAGCTAGCCAATGGGAGTTACTATTATGGTAAGAGCGCTGGTAGCAAAAAAGCAAATAAAGATATAAATTTAAAAACTTTCAAAGGACAGGAGGAGTTTGGGCTAATCTAGTCCTTCCAGATAAAAGCAAATACCAAACATATGATTAAAGGCAGTATAGAGTGACCTGCTATCACCACGGGTTCTACCCCGGCATCACAGCAAAGGATTTAGAGGGGTTGATTAGAATCTCGTTTAAAAAAAAAAGAAGAAAGAAATGAAACTAAATTGACAAAAAAACATAAACTATGAAGTTAGAAGGGAACTTTTGAATAATTTTGTTGGCATATCTGTATTGCATGAAATGATTTTTAAAAATTTGCCATGTTTGTTATCACAATTCTAAAGTTGAAAACTTGAAACTATTACAAAAAAGCAACGTACGTATGCACGCGCACACACACACACACACACACAAAACAACAATCTAATGCCACTTGTATCCATCCTTTTCCACTCCAAAGAGACTGATACAAAATTGTGGAATCTATCACATTGGGTCCAATGTGGACATATTCAAGCACTGCCTTGATTACATAACACTCATATTATCCCTCCAAGTGTCACCGGCCATCTTGTAGGCATCCGTAGTTTTAAAACTTTTTTTAGAAACTTGCTTGTTTGTTTATTGGAGGTTTGAGGACCCCAAGACACACGAGGGTCATGGAGGAGCCCAGAGGAAAGTAAGAAGATAGAATTAGTTAAAAGAGGGAACAGATCAAACCACAAATAGCAGAGAGATGATTTACACTAAAAAATAAATATCATCTCTCAAAACACATATCAACACCACCTAGAGATGATTTCCAAGGACAAAAAATATCATCCCTCCTTACAGAAGTAAGCAATGGCCATCAGATATAATAGCATAATATAATGGTACAGGAAGACTCAAGATCTTTAAACCCCTTTTGTGTACAAAAGTACTCAGTATGTCTAACTTGCGACTCTGTAGTCATGTACCAAAAGGCATGAAATAAGGGATGAGCATTGAGTTGTAGACAAGACAACAAAAACAGGACATCACATAACCAGGGACTCCCACCAACCACCCCTGAAAACTGCTTGTGCAAATGCTATAAATGATATATCAAATGAAAAAAGATGAAAAACCCTATCTGATATAAATGCCTTTGACCGTAGCTTTGTGGTTTTAAGTCTACAAGAGACAAAAAATGGGTAAACGGAAAAAGGCATGATTTTTACGCAATATTTTCAAAACTCTCCAGGCCTCCACAACATCATCAACACAATAGATTAATTTAACTCCCCCCCCCCCCCAAAAAAAAAAGGACTAAAAATTAATCCCATTTTACGATATCATTGTTTTAGGAAGATTCATTGAATAGCTTTTTTAATATGAATTTTTTTCTAATGTGAGATGACTTCATCAAGAACGGTGAAATTTAGATTGAATTGTTACAGATATTCCCGTTTTTGGTCTACAAAAACAACTACTTTTGAATTTGGCACTCATATGCTACAGGGTTAACATTTATAATTATACAGGGTCCCGTAGGAGAGAAACAAAGACCTGTAGCAAGGAAAAATTAATGATTAAATACAAAAACACACTATGGCGGTGGTGAAACCAAGTATTCTCGACTTCTGTTTCCTTCCGTGTCATGGGCCGACTAAATCAGCCAAAACAATGTCACGAGAATGTCACGGCCAATCATGGCCGAAATAATCAGCAGACTTTTAATTTTGTTGTATGTCTTAGAAACACTTCAAATCCCCAGACATTTTAAAAATGACAATTCTTGATTTCCGTTTCCTCAGACTTTCTGATCACAGCATAATCATAACTAAAACGGCAATACTAAAATTAGTACAGGATCTACCAGTATGAGTTGGTTGTTGCACTGAGCAAGGGCTAGTGAAAGATACTACAGCAAGATAACAAACAAGCTAAAAATGTTCACAACCTGTTGTATCTATTAGCTTTCTACATCTGTGCAAATATTATTATATTGATTTAGAAAAGATTATATCATTGACATAATAAGCTTTGGTATTATCCTGGCCTAATCAAAAGATAAGTTATTCTAAAAGCTTGAAAGTTACCCTTCGTCACAAAAAAAGCATCCACTAAAATAAAACAAATTTTTTCCCCGTAATTTTGCAGCATCCGCCCATAACCCGTAATTCTCAGCTCTTTGCTGTAATTTTTTTTTACGGCAAAACCGTAATACTGGCATGTCTGGATATACTTCATTGGTCATATTCTCCTTTAAATTAGGTATTTTCTAAAGGTGTCCTTGTGTTGCAAAAATCCCGTGACATTCTGACCACATACTCGGATGGTTAAGGAATCAAACAGATCTTCATTCCCTGTACTTGATGTGTCTTACACACACACTGAGAATAATACTCAATCTCAATGAGTCCATCGATATAACAGGAGAAGAAGAGAAAAACCAACACACAACCCCCTAAAATACAAATAATAAATTCCTACACTCGGTCTTACCAAAAACATAATCTTTGCTGAGTTTGTGGATGAGGTCAAACCCAGAGGCGATGTTGCCCATTTGGTCATTTCCACCCAACTGTCACAGAGAGAAGAAAGAGGGAGAAGACATTAGGGCTTTTTCTGTTGTTTCCTGATATATCCTGCTAAAATAATGAAAGCTTATAATGTAATATTGTCTATAAACTCTAATTTATCAGCAATTAAAATTAGCCACAAAAAATATTAACGATGCCATTGCAACCTCCCATAGGTATGAAAAGCAAGTTAACGACAAGATGAAAAAAGTCGAGTTCCGCAGACTGACGAGGATTATCAGTGCTGAATAACTAAAACACCAAAAGGAGAGGAGTACCAATGCAACAATGCCCTACCTGTATGGTGCAGCCATACTGCTGGTACAGGTGCCACCAATCTGCAGACTGGAACACCTGGTACATGGACTCTGTGCAGCTGATTCCTTCGGGACTGTTCAAACGGCTTTCAATACTGGAAGAAGTAATAATATAGAGTTTTGGACCTTAAATACACTATATATTTTCTTGGTGCATTAAGGTTCCGGGCTTGTGAGGAACTGAATGACACAAAAAAGGTGGGTTAAAGGTCCTAAACATTATTATAATAAGAGACAATTGAAGAGACATTGAAACTTAGTGTTGTTGAAAAAAGATCCTCCTCACCCCCGCCCTTCAACCAAAACAGGTTTTCCTTTTAATCCCATCATGTTGCGTTGCCGATTTAAAAAAAAAAAGAAAAAAAGTGCAGTTTTCGTTTCAGAGTATGTACTGATTTACAATGACACGTTTTATACCGTTGCAAATGTACCATTACCATGACGTTTGGTAGTTGGATTTGACAACAACTTGTATTTGCACTTTATTTCATCCAGATCCATTTACTGGATGCCATGCTGCTGTGGCTTGAACTTTTTTGCGTTACTTATGATGCTCAGTATATTATAATCATAATAATAATTGCATCATAAAACAAGAAACATAGAGGAGCACAAAAAGCTTCACCTGTGTCTACTAATCATTTCCCCCAGCCGGAAATGTCGACCAATGGAGGAGAAAAAATCAATGACATTGGTGTCCTTGTACCAGTCTCTGTTGTTGAGTATTCTGAGGGGGAAGAAAGATGCATTTTTTAGGGAGCACAGAATGTAATTTCCTCATTATGGATTGAGGAGAGTAAGTTTGTTAATAGAAATTGCCTTCTGCTACTTACTAATTTTGTTCATATTGTGTGAGTGTTTTTTTTCCAACCATGGGTAGTGGGTGCCCGGATTTGTTTAGAATTTTTAACACCAATTATATATGATGTTGATAAGTGTGCACCAAGGTTTGTACTATCATGTGAGTGCCCATGGACATTGGGTTTGTGTTCATTTAAAGACTATCTGAGTGCTAAGCGTCACAACCGAGGTTTATTTCTTTTGCAGAGTAGCTGTTAAGGCATATTCTTTTACAATTAGTCATGAATTGTTAACGATTATAAATGAGTATTAATTGAATGGATTTATTTCATACTTGTACTGCAATAGGTGCGTTTAAGATTAAATTATAAATTAAAGAATTGAAAAAATCTAGAATCTTTCATGATCAAATCTTAAATATAGGATAAAAAAAATCAAAGACAAAAAAGAGTTCTTGAAAACACAAAAAGTTAAAGCGTCAAGTTTTCACCTAAATTCTGGCAGTTTGGAACCACCAGTATATAGGTATTCCTGATGGTTATTTACGATGGACTTCACACTTTCCATCAGGGACTCAACATTTCTCTCCACATCCTCGGCACTCATGGCAGGTCTGTCATTCGTCTTCCCACTGGGATCTCCGATGAAGGCTGTTGCACCTCCAATCTGAAAGAATTTTGAAAGAAAATGATTCCAGTCTTTAAGTCCTGAATCATGCACTAAAACCCAGGGGGCCCTTGCATTGTTTGTTTGCAGGGCATTTTGAGAGCACTCTCTTCTTATTGTTGTTCCCTCTTGCACAGTTCAAGGCTGAATCCTAATCTCTGCAAGAAATTCTGTGGTCCTTCCTAGCTCTAAATTGCCATGTAGCTTCGTGTGTGTGTACTGTAGATGTTCCTACTGTGGGCAGTGTCTCTGTCTGCATGTTGTAAAAATAAGTAGTGAACTGAGGATCTGTGGTATGTTTTGCAGTCAAGTACAGATAGTAGTTGAAAGTTTACGAACATAAATTATGTATTGAACTGTTTCGCTCTGTTCTGAGGAGATGGAAAATTGTTTAAATAAAAGCACTTTCTTACTCATGATATGTGCGAAAAGGAGAGTAGGATGAGGAATTGAAAAGGCAGTTGTATATGGACAATTCACAAGACATTTTCAGTGCTCTCAATGAGATTTATAAAAATAAAAAGCAAACAATTTTCAAAACTGGTCGCAACCCTAACATTTCAGCATAGAATTACAACTTGTCGGTCAATGTATAAAAGAGCAGCTTTAAGAACAAAGCAAAAGTTAGCAGATCCACAGATGGACACTGATTCTATACTTGATTTATATCTTACTCTAAAAATCATTTCACATCTTAGTTTATTGTTTTTGTGCTATGCAATATCTAAAAAAACAAAACTAAAAAATCATAATGTTTTCATTCATGATATGCACATTATTAGTTGCCTCACACTATACTACAGTAAAAGGCATTTAACAAAAGATGTACAGTCATCAAGCACTTTAGTGTTTGAGTTGGGAATTCAAGGTTCAGTAACTCACCACAGCAATTGGGGAGTGCCCTGCCCTTTGTCCATGCAGAAGGGCAAGAATAGAGATCAAGTTGCCAATGTGGAGGCTATCTGCTGTGGGGTCAAAGCCACAATACAAGGCCTGAGGTTTCTTGAGAAGTTCTTCCAGTTCAGACATCCTGCAAAAGAGATATTATGAGTGATAAAAAATAACATTGAAATTTGATGTTAAAACCAATGCTAATAATTAATTACTACCTGTCAAGATTGTAGTATAAAGAAAATCATTTTATTAGACAACATATAATTATAATATTATCCCAGTTAAACCAACCCCTACACAAATCTGCTTCCTTCCTGTTTTTATCCAACTGCTGAGGGAGTGAGGGCATCAGAGCAAATTTTTCAGCCAGTTTTTTTTGCATGCCACAAGAGTTTGGTGAACATAGAGACATCACTAGAATCCTCTAAGTTGTGAGCAGCAAAGCTACATTATTGGTGCCATTTGAACACAATCTGTTGACCAGAGATGTAGTAAACAGGACAAAAAGTAGAAAATTAAGGATGGCCCTTGAAGGAAGGGCCACCTTTCATCATGGAAGTCTGCCTGACACCTTACTGAACGAGCCACCATAGATCTTCAGAGTTGAAGTGTCAGCTCAGTTTTTCTGATATGAACCAAAATTCACTCACATTATAGCTAAATAAAAACAGGAAGGTTGGCAGGCAATGAAGTGCAAAGTAAGACACATAAATACTTGGATGGTGCTATGATGATATCCCATGGCAGGTCCCATCAAGCACTGAGAGATTGTTAAGGATATGAAATTGAAGTATTATGTAAAATCTTTCAATGCTAAAAAGTCAGTACAAGGAGCTCAAACTCAAAACCCAGTCAATCATGTCTAAACATAACAATTGAAATGTTATAGATCTCACCTTGATTTTGGAAATATGTTTTCAAAGATTCCTCGATCTTTCAGTTTTAACAAATTCAAATCAAATGATCTTGGACTTGTGTGAAAGGATTTGAAGAGAAATCTCTTTAATCTGTGAAATGAATATGAAGAGACATTACATTAATTAGTACCTTTTAATCTGGAGCAACCAGAGGGACAGTGAGAATAAAAATTTGAGTTACACACGTGATTTTTCATCATATATAGAAGAATGGAAGGCTCGAATTGATGACAAAACATTACAAAATAGGAAAGCAGCATAAGGAATTTTCATCAGCTTTTCATGAACTAGTCAAAATCATGCCGGTTGTATTTCCTGTCTCTTATGTTGGTAGCATTCAAATAAAGTGAGCGGTTTGTACAAAAGTTTTTTCTTATTTGGGTGTGGGGGTTGTCAGTGTAAACTGGAGTTGGTTTTACCTTGTATTCAAAATAAAATAAAAAACAAACAAACCCCAAACCTCATTGATTCTAAGTTCTTGTCTTCCTTTATACAATGAGCCGCACTACTTTGAAAAAGTAAAGAAAATTGATTTCTTAGCGAAGAGCTGAAAATCACACTTAGATAGCTTAACTAACAGAAATTAACAAGTCTGAGTTGGAATTTGTCTTTTGAATACTTTTGAGTGAAATAAAAAAGTTCTTTCTTGCCCCTCCTACAAGGTTACAGAATAGACTACTACGACAAAAACCGTTGATTTCCAACCAGGGTTCTGTGGGATTCAGAAGTATAATGAGTAAAACTGGGGAACTTTACAAATCTAGGACATTCCCCACACCAACCCTTTCTCCCTCTATTGTTGTAATAAGCTGGAGGGGGGGGGGGGGGGG
>JBCIKM010212346.1:0-12644 GCA_039654465.1 Melibe viridis | reverse complement strand
TCTCTCTCTCTCTCTCTCTCTCTCTCTCTCTCTCTCTCTCTCTCTCTCTCTCTCTCTCTCTCTTTCTCTCTCTGTTGCACTTGCGATGAGTATAGAAAGAAAGATAGGAAAAACAACAACAACAACAACAACAACAAAAGTGCATTGCAGATTACCGCCCATTGGGTCTATTGGGACTGTACCCGGGCATCGCTGAGTGTGATACTTATCATTTTATACTTTTTGCTTTTCTACAGTGCATATTTTCTGCACTACTCCTTATCGTTCCATTCTTTTCTTCTCTAATTAATTTAAATAGATTAATCTAGCTAAATTCATAAATCTTGACATCTGTCTTAAGGCGTCTTTCCATGGGACTGTTTTATGCCGCATGCTGGGACGGCATTGAACTACAAAACAACGCGGTGAAAACCGCTCACTATATTATTTTGTACATTCCCCTTTCCATGGCGTTGAGAATAATATAGAACCGTGCTTGGAATATGCCGCGCCGAAAAATTGATCCAAGAGTAATTTTTTCCCACCAAGCCACGCGAATTCTGTCCTTTCACTCCCCAGACTGAGGGGAGTAGTGGGGTGGGGTTTACAAAAGAAAATGGATGTGTTTATGATGTCTAGTTTTGTGAAATGTGGGCCCAGACTTGTAGCGTAGCCGTACGTGTTTTTGCTCTGTTCTCTACGTTGAACCATTTTATATATATATATATATATATATATACACAGAGAGAGAGAGAGAGAGAGAGAGAGCGAGAGAGAGAGAGACACACACACACACACAGACAGACAAACAGAAAGACAGACAGACAGACACACAGACTGACAGAGAAAGGGGGAGGGGGTAACGCAAACATGTGACATTGATGATGTTGTTGATGATGATTGATGATGATGATGATGATGATGATGATGATGATGGTTATGGTGGTGGTGGTGGTGGTGCACTTGATTTTTAGTCTAGCAACGTATTTCATGAGTAGATTAACAGCTGCGAGCAGTATCAAGAGTTCCAGCCTCCACATCTTGTGAATAGAGGGAATACAAATAGAATGTTGGCGGCCAAAACACGCGTGGCATCTAGCCCTTGGACATGGAAATCAGCGCGGCTCTCGGCGCCACATAAAACAGTCCCATTGAAAGTCGCCTTCAGTCACAGAACTCCACCATGTTTATGTGCCTTCAGTGTAACAAAAAAATCTCCGATATTACTACATTAAGTAAAACCGGAGAATAATAATTTCGCCCAAATAACACCCACTTTGGTTTTGTCACTCTTCATTCTAAAAAATAATGATAAGTATCTCCAGGTCAAATTTTACAGTGATCCCCCTTGATTCTTAACAATCTTGAACAATCAGTATCACCGTCCCGTCTTGTGACAAACCAAATGAATTAATAAGTTTATGCCTTGTGAAAGCAAAGATAAAAAATGATTGTTAACCATTATTATCATTGCAAAAGTCTTTTGAGATAAATTTCATCGTTCTTAAGAGGACTGGTTGTTACAAGCTGATCAAAGGAATGGCAACACAACTGAAAGGATCGACTTCTCTGCTCAATTTTTTCGTATTTAATCCAGAGTATGGTCCAAGAGAAGGAGAGGTAAATAATTCACCCTCCAAAGATTACATAATGTGCTCATGAAATACTAAGATCGTTTATGCATACATGATTCCTTTACTTTTACAAACGATATTTTAGTTGTTTAATGAGATAAATGAGGATTGGTTTGGTATAAAAGTATCCTTGCGAAAAGGTAAAATCTGAATGCTCGGGTCCACTGAATTATGCAGCGTTAACTCACCCTTCATGCTTTCTGATAATGAGACTCTATTAAACTCAATGTCTCAGCCAGACTAGACTGCCTGAGTCTAAGGCGGACTTGTCTTGACATTCATATGTGAAAGTGAAGCCTTCCCTCCTTTTTTTTTTAATGTAACCAGTAATGCTCAAAATGCTGCAAGCATACATGTGTGGCAGTCTGGGAAAAGGGAAGAATTAAGCAAAATACATTTCTTTAGTTCTTTTATTTCATACCTAATTCTTTTTACATGGGGTTGGTACCTCCCGTTCTCTCCCCTCTTTTTTTGTGTGTGTTTGTGTTTCTATTCTATCAGGAACACAAGAAAATTTTATTCTACTACCCTCAAGATGTTGATATTGACACAAAAATCAAGAAAATTGGATTGAGTGAAGCCATTATCAAGTTTGCTGAGTATGATGTGTAGAAACCTTTTAAATTAGATATCTGTTCTTTACTGCGTGTTATAACAGATATAAAACATTCTTCTAATAAAGATGCTTCTGTTTGTGGGTTTTTGGGGGGTTTTTTTGTCTTCATTATTTTCATCTTACATATTGACATGATGACATGTTTTCCAAACATACTTGAATAATGGAAGAAAAATTAAATTCCCTTTTGTCATCCTGCCGTACATATTTCTTGATAGGGTCTGTCGCAAAGTCCCAAGGGAAGAACGGGACAACCCAGGCGGCAGCCATAGTGCAGCACCGCAGCATGGTTGGCACGATGGTGCCAGCAGCAATCAAACCCATGCCTTTCAGCGTGGTAGTCTATCGCTACACGATCCCTGGTCTATAAACTTTTAAATATCACATGCTCCGCATTTCACTGATTTCTATCCCAGTTTCTCCGCTGCAGTAAAGGTGAAGAATTTTTTGTACTTTAACAAGTCAACGTACTAGACTTGAAGTCGAGCTGTGAAAATAAGTTGTTAGCTGCTTTTTTAATGATTTGTGACTCCAAAACTATGAAAATATGAGAAGTCAGAGTGCGCTTAAAAACACTTCCTTGATATTGGACTTTATGACATACAGATTTTAACACCAATCAGTTGTATGATTTTGAAACACTGTGTAATGAAATGATATTAAATTATTATTGTATAAAAAAAAAAGATTGCATGTAATTGTATATTATTTTCTTGTGTTGAATATGTGAAATGTTTTCTTGTACTTCAGAACGTTTTCAGAATTGCCTTGTCAAAGTCTTCACACTCAGAAAACTCGCCAGGTGTTCTTTGAAGCTGAACCATGTTTTTGGATGGCGCTGGTAAACAATTGGTCGTACTAGATTTTTTAAAACTGTGCATGTTTGATGCTAATTTAGTTTCCAATACATGCCTTTACAAATGTCAGAGGATACAAGTAAACACTTTTTGTTTGTTTTTTTTATTTTTCTGTCTGATCTTAATGACTTAATGCTACCAGAGTGAGAGCCTTTTTTTTTTAAAAAACATATAGGGCGTGTTAGTTTTGTTCATGTTTTTTTTTTTTTTTATGTTCATACTGTAATGCTGTTTTGATTTCAATTGTAGTTCTATATGTTAGCACTGGAATAATATATCTTTTTCTGTTATTTATGTACCGAAGCATTGTTCAGAAATAAAGGTAAACCATATTCAGATATTATTTTTATTCACTTTTCAATGAGTTCTCATGGATCTAATTTTTCTGCTATATAGCAGATTTCAGTTAACATTTCATCCTCCGCTTTGTCTCTGTTACTGTAGTTTTTCCTCTACTATCGGTATGCAGCCCAGCATTGTAGGTAGATAGCACAAAGATCATAGATTGTGAAAAATCAAGTCATCTGTGTTTATTTAAATGTATTATACCCTCAGAAACTAAGAGATCAACTTTGTGGACATCTTAGTGAAAATAAAAGTAAAAAATAAGATGACGGTTGGTCAAGTGAAGACCCTCCTTTTTCAACATTTGGATTTGGAAACATCATTCTTTCTTTTTCAACCAGACGGTGACTGTACCTTTCAAAGAGAGAGTCAAAGATGGGCAGACTGTGACAGAGTACATGCAGGACAACGTGTTGGACTCAGTATACGAGTCCATTCTAAAACAAGCCTATAAAATGTTCAAGGTGAGCTCTCTAATAATCGTCATACCTTGTCTCACCAACACTGGGCCTAGTCTGTAGCAGCTAGTAATGTTTCAGTTGATTTGAAATGAAATGCTTCATATTCATTTGTGCCTTTTCATAAGTTGGTGTAAAGATAGTTTTTAAATCTGAAGTATAAAGATAGTTTTTCAATCTGTTAAACTTAATTTATAACTTGCATAATGTGTCATCACATTCTTTGTTGCAGCTCTTTAATGGCACTTTCATGACAATATTGATGCGTGCCAATGGTGAAGTTGAAGCCCTCAAACAAAGACTGGATCATTTTTATAGCAAGGTACATTCATTTTCAATTGACAACCAACTACATGAAGTTTTGAGGAAATTTTCCTCTCGCAATTTAAAACTGCAATTATATAATTTTCTTTTGTTTGTTTTTTCGGGGGGTTTTTGGTCATTTTTTATCATATTCAGTGTCACTCTGTATTATATTTACTAATTTTAAAATGATGACTTGGTTTATTTGTCTGTATTCTACACAGACCTGCTGTTC
This sequence comes from Melibe viridis, assembly GCA_039654465.1. Classification (NCBI taxonomy): domain Eukaryota; kingdom Metazoa; phylum Mollusca; class Gastropoda; order Nudibranchia; family Dendronotidae; genus Melibe; species Melibe viridis. The sequence continues at coordinate 8,217 of JBCIKM010212346.1, read as the reverse complement.
ATACAAGTAAATTGGTATCACTGTACTAGTTTCATTTCCCGTTGAAATACTGATCAATAATACTGATCTCTTTTTCTTGAGTTAAACTGTTTTTCCTTAAAGATTTTTTGGCGCAGAGAGCATTATGGAATGACAAATGGCAAAGTCTCAATGAAAAACTAGTGGTCACTCCTCCACTGTCTTTTCAGGGCTTCTCCCCGTATACTGTAACCCTCACCACAATTTTACAATGTAATAAGTCGTATCTTCTGTCAGTGTTTGAAAAGTACATACCTTAAACTCAGTCGACCTGCCTCAGTCTAAAAAAATGTCCACTGGAAACTTATTTAAAAATTTGCTATGCATGCAAACAAATTTTTTCATGGTCTCACACAAACAAGACAACACATGATTTGACTCAATACTGTATTAGAGGGATGGAGAATGGTGGTGGTCGTGGGGGTGGGGGGGGGGGGTAGTGCATGCAGGAGTGTGAAGGCTGTTCTTGTCAATAAGATAAACAGTTTTTTGTTTTGTTATCCATATCCCTTCATACCGCATAAGCAGTGTCAGGAGCCAGCTCCAAGGAGCCGGGAAGAACTCTGGATCACTAGAAATGAAGACAGGCAGAAGATAAGTTCTCCTTGCCTAATTTTGCATGGCATAATGAGAAATAGAAGGGGTATTACTTGATCTTAAGCCAAACAACAGTTGCTGTTGCCTTGGTGGGATCTGTTCATTGATAAAGATGAATGAGCCAATTTACCACAAGGCATAGTTTGTTATAAATAATTAATATTATTCATTGGTGTCATTATCTTGATTATATGCTGTATTGTTCAACGGGAATAAAAATTGCATGACATCACAACCTATACAGTATATATAAAAGTGAAGTTGTTTGTATATATGTATGTATGTATGTGTATATGTATGTATGTATGTGTACTATATTGGTCGTTACCTACCTGTTACCAAACTCCTTCGTGACTTGTGTCACATAAGGCCTCCACAGATGTTCTCCACTCTTCTGTGTTGGCTGCTTCTCTTCTTGCCTCATTCCATGTCATCCATCCAGCTTTCCTTCTTTCCTGCTCCACCGTTCTTCGCCATGTTGTTTAAGGCCGTCCTTGTTTTCATTTTCCCTCAGGTGTCCAGGTCAGGGCAATATTGCAGTCATTTTTGGGATCTTGTCTCAGATCATGACCGATGAATTTCTACTTTCTAAGCTGGATTTCTGTACTTAGTGGTTTCATTCCTGCTTTCTCTAATAATTCTTTGTTAGTCACTTTGTCTTGCCATTTGATTTTCAGAATTCTTCTGATGCATTAGTTATTAAAAGTGTCAAAATTGTAATCTCTTTTGTTGATTTTCCATGTTTCGCATCCATAGAGAAGGACTGGCACAACTAATGTTTTGTATAATCTGATTTTTGTTCTTGCCCTAATTTTGCTAGACTTCCATGCGTTGCGGAGTCGTGTGAAAGCACTCCTTGCTTTGCTTTTATTCTGTTTTTCATGTCCTGTGTTCCTCCACCTTCTTTTGATATTGTGGCTCATGTGAATTTTTCTACTTCCTCTAGTTCTGGGTTGTCAATTTTGATGCTGCTTTCTTGTTTACTGTTTATTTGCATCATCTGGGATTTTGCAGTATTTATTTTAAGTCCAACACTTTGAGCTATTTCATTCATTCCTGTAGTTTTTTTTGCATATGTGTCATACTTGATGTAAGAAGGGCCACATCATCAGCAAACTCTAAATCATCGAGCTTGGTTGTAAACTGCCATCTTATTCCCCTTTCGCCATTCTTGATTGTTTTCCTCATTACAAACTCTATGATAAGGAGGAAGAGAAACCCCGACATATTACACCCTTTTTTCATGCCAATTTTATATACAACCATTCGCTTGTGCTGCCATGGTCAATAACAGCACATTTGAAGTTTTCGTAGAACAGTTTTATCATCTTTATCAATTTTTGTGGTGTTTGGTATATTTTTAGGATGTCCCATAGACTTTCTCGATGTATTGAATCAAAAGCTTTTTAAAAATCCACGAAGTTAATGTAAAGAGTAGATTGCCATTCGTTGACTTGCTCAATTATGTTACGGGGGGAAAAAATTTGTTCTGTTGTTTCCCTCCCTTTTCTGAATCCAGTTTGTTCTTTCCTCAGTTTATGATCAGTGCTTTTCCGTATCCTTTCAATAATCATCCTTCCCATTACTTTACTGATTATGGGTAAAAGGGTTATTCCATGCCAGTTTCTACAATTCATCAAGTTGCCTTTCTTGGGTATTTTTAAGACAAGTCCCTTCTTCCAGTTTTCTGGTACTTTTTCCTGTTCCCATATAAGGTCAAAAAGTTTCTTGATCCGTTTGGTTGTTGTCAATATCTGCTTTTAGGAGTTCACTACTAATGGAGTCAATGCCAGGGGCTTTTCCATTCTTTAAGCCTTTTAGTGCAGTCTTTATTTCTATCAATGTAGGTGGGCTGGAGTTAACCCCCGCAATGTCTTCTTCATCATAGGTTTCTTCGTTACACTTGAATGGTGATTTAGGTTCTTCTCTATTGAGAATTTCATAGAAGTGTTCCGCCCATCTTTTCTTGGTTTCCTCTCTTCCTGTTACAGTGTTACCTTCATGATCTGTAATTGTAACACATTGCCTATAATTGTACAGTACTTTAGTAAACTCACACAGTGTTTTCATATGTTGTTTGCCTGCAGCACTTGCTGCTTCTTTTGCTATGTTTTCTTTCCATTCTCTCTTATCTATTTGTACTTGCTTTTTAATTTCACGATCTTTTTCTCTGTAGTCTTTTCTCACACGTTCCTGTAGTCTCTCTGAAATAGTGCTTAGTATTTTATTGTTTATTTGGTTGCGCTGGTCAATCAATTCCCAGGCCTTAGTACTAATCCATGGCTTCCTTTTGGGCGTCTTTCTCCCAAGTATTTCTTCTGCAGTTTCTTTATATGCTTTGTCAATTTTCTTCGCTTCATACTCAATGTCATTCCATATTTCTTCTTCTTCACTTTGCAATATTTCATATCGATTTTGGACTGCTAAGGAATACAATTTTTGTATCTGTGGTTCCTTTAGTCTATCTGTGTATATTGGTCGTATGATGTTGAAATTTTGCTTGTCGAGTCCTTTTGGTCTCCGGAAGGTTTTAAAGTAAAGAAATGACAAGGATTTTCAGGGGATTGGTTAGAATTTGAGAAAATTCGTTTTTTACACACCAAAAGTGCAACAACATAGACCTAGGAAGTTCACAACACAGAAGTTGATGCCTGAGTCTGTAGTAAAACTCCAAAGTTGTTTTGACGGCACACAATGGGATGTGTTTTTGGACATCAATATCGACAAGTGCTACTGTCACCGACGTCAAATTCTGTTTCGACCTGTGCTCAGCTGAACTCACTTTGGACATTGTTGTACTCTGTGCTGACTGGTGTGTATATGAGTATGTGTGTGTTTGTGTTTTTGTATTGCAATGGGATAAAGCGGGGGATCAAAAAGTTTAAAAACTTTTTCCTCACCCTGGTATTTGCTGCAAATCAGCAATAAAGCTTAAGTCATACTGATTTGTTTTGTCAGATGCAATTGTTTTCAAGCTTCCTTCTGACTTTTGATTAAATCGATTAGCAGGTCTGTATTCAAGAAGGAGATGAATTGTTGTTATGTTATTGCATTGTATCCGCCCATTTATCAGAAGATGGCATTGTTGGAGAGACATTTTGTCATATATTTGTTACATGTAAAGTTGACTATCAAAGGAATAGAAGTCAGATAAAGGAAAATATTCATTGTTTCTAATTCCTTTCTAAACATGATCATCGGCAAAGCAATCTCTCACTCTTTATTCTTGCAGTATCTTCTGACGTTGAAGTTGCCACAAGGAGATATTTTAGACGTATTCAACGGCATTCATTTTCTCCCTCTTGACAAGAACACTTACCTTAGAATTCAGTGCTTCATCAACAGTTTAGAGGCCAGTTTTCCCATTGTAAAATACACTGCTTTCCTTTACAATGAAAAGTTAGTTTGGTGAGTATGATTTGTGTTTGTGAAATTTCTTATTGTGGGATATATACTCATATAATCATTTTTTTCAGCTATAGTATAATTGTTGCTGTTGCTCCTTTTTAGAAAATTTTGTTATTGTCTGTAGCAGCAAGTTCTTTTCTACTGCCATCCTTTACGTAAAATTGCATTTTAAGTTGGAAAGAAATAAAGGATCTCATTGGATGAGCAATTGAGTTTTAGCTGGATATCACAATATTTATGGTACATACGAGTCAATGTGATAAAAATTAATAACATGGGCATGAAAGGACACCAATGTTTAAAAAGTAAAGGGCAATTGAATATCTTTGAGTTGAAATGTGTGTTAAAATAAGCAATGATATCTGTTCTATTGGTAACACAGATATCAGCAAAGTCAGTACCTAAATTCAAAAGTTTGTTATGAAATCTTCAATTCCTATCAAAAGAGATTGTAAAACTGAATTCTCACCCTTAAAATTATTTGTAAACCACAAACTCTTAAGTCCATATCTTTTACAGTTCTATAATCTGTACTAGATTGTGTATGCGTCATTAGAATATATGATTTGGTTGGTTGTCTCTATATTCAGGAGTGGTCTGGAACAAGAGGACATGCGTATCATGTATAAATACCTGACCTCCAGTCTCTTCCCATCATTCATGGAGCAAGAAATCCATGGGGGGCAAGCCCGCCCCAACTCCTCCTCCTCCTCCTCTGGCTTTGGTCACTATGGAAAGTAAGTTGTCACATGTTATGTCGAAAATCATCCTGTTATTGCTAGCTGTAGTGGCAAATATCCATTTTATCAAGCTTATTCTAGGTAGGGGGTGCAGAGAGAGGAGAGAACATCCGGGTAGAGTTGACAGTAGACCTTAAACCATAGCAGTCAAATTGGCAAGGAGACCCTACTTCGGTGGGGGGCCTCGGTGCACTCCAAAAGCTGTCGAGGGGTAGAGGCCGAAACAGCTGTGCATTCTCTGCTGAAGATCTCCTTGCCAGAATTCTGGTCAGCTGAGCATATTTAGGCTGTAGGCAGTACTCGTGGCTGTTTTCGATAAGTAATTTAAGTGGCAAATATCCTGTAGTTGAAAGTGATTTAGGTGGCAAATATCCTGCAGTAGAAAGTGATTTAGGTGACAAATATTCTGCAGTTGACAGTGATTTAGGTGGCAAGTATTCTGCAGTTGACAGTGATTTAGGTGGCAAAACTTCTGCAATAGAAAGTGATTTAGGTGGCAAATTGAATTTAGTTGTGGTCAATATATTAATTCACATTTTTTGAATTTCTTGGGTGGGAATTTATTTGGCAAGTTATGTTTGAAATGAAAACTGAAGAAAACTCACTTCGAGATGTGAGAGCTCTCTGTGGAAATAATTTTGTTTGTTTGTTATCCATATTCCTTAATACCCCCATAGCAGTGTCAGGACCCAGCTTCAAGGAGCTAGGCAAAACTCTGGATCACAAGAAATGAAGACAGGCAAATAATCAGTCCACCATGCCCAATCTTGTGTGGCATAATTAGCAATACATCTGGATTATTACTCAGTCTTATGCCAAACAATTGCTGCTGTTGCCTCAGTGGTATCTGCTCAATGAGAAAGACCAATGAGTCGTCTATTGACCACAAGGCGAGAGGAAATAAGTAGCAAAATAAAATTCACCCACACCTTGGCTTTGAATGGATGAACAGTTGACCAGTCACTTATCTTTGGGGGTCCTTTAAGACAAACGAAAAATACATATTGTTTGCAAGGCATAAGAAACTTAAAATATAGAAAGAGTTAACCTGTTTGATTAATTATTTAGTGTGAGAATATGAAACAGGCTGCAAATATTTAGTCAGTAATTGATTATTTTCATAAGGTTCACTTGCTTTTGCTCCTTATTCTATTTTGTTGTGGTTTATATAATACTAACTGTGGGGGGTTTTTTTTCTTTACAGATTTATGACCGGCCCTCCAGATCTCAACAACGACAAAAACATGGGGAAGCTGCCTCGAGTCTTTGTCAACACAGAAGAAGTGGATGAAGAATGTTATCTACTTGTATATACAGCCCTGAATGCCACCATTTGCCTTCTTATAAATGGTATATATTATATTATTTTGCGGGATTGTCTGTGTATATTATATTGACTCCACTTATTCTAGAATAATACTTTACATTAGCCTCAGTGCCACTATTTGCCTTCTTATAAAGTGGATTTTTTCGTAAAATGTTACTTTTGTATTGTGCTCTTAACATTGTGCATTTGTAAATTAGTTTTAGGTGCTGGGAGGTTATTTATTTGATTTTAGCAAAATTTGGAATTTTCCTTCATGAATTAATGTATTTTAGGAATGGGAAGAAGAATGAAAGTATAATTTCAGTTTTTACAAAGTGCTAAGTGTGCTCATGTTTGGTCTTCTATGTAAAGATCTGCTTGTTTGAGGTGTAAAATCCCGAGTTTGAGTCACATATTAAGATGGCTGATATTTTTACAATGATTATTTGATCTTTTATCTTTCAGTCAGCAGTCCCTTAAACGTACCCACCTGCCGAAATCTAGATTCTGTGTTGGGCACACAGATGACTAAACTCGCCTCAGACATAGGGGAACAGTACAGCAAAAGAGTGGCAGCATTAAAGTAAGGCTTTTTCTTAATTATTGCAAATTAATTTCTAATCGAGAATTGTGAGAAAAGGCTTTTTACTGTTAATTTGAATAGAAGTGAATCCCTTTAAAATATAGATTGAGCACAATGGTACAACATTTTTGCCGTAGATGTAAATTTTCTCTCACTTGATAGAAAGGAGTCATCTAACTCTACCTCAACAAGGGAACTGAGATCTCTTTTCTAGATATCTCACTGGTTGACTCCATTAAAGTTTGATATACGATCTGCTAATGCTTTTTCATCGCCCTGCTGCCGTATATGATGATAACTGTTGATAAAAATCAGTGCTAATGTGTAGGCTGAGAGTTGCCAAGATAACGATGCATTTGTACAAAGCAGACTGTGCAAGGAAAAAGAAGAAGCTTTTATAACATTCATAACAAGAAATGTATAAACACAAGAGAAAAAATATATCTCTAATTTCCTCTACAAAAAGAGCTGGAGAATGGAATTCAAGTTGAGATACAGGGTTTCTCCAACGGATAAAACCGCACCACATGTATTGAGGTGAGGGTGTCTAATTGACATTGAGCTTGGTTCTAGTTCATCAGATTTGATGCCGTCTTGAACTTGTTTCTTTGTTGGCATTTTGAAGACCATTACTAAGAAAGAAGATTCTCAGCACCTCTTTAAAGTGTGTTGACAAATACAAATTCAGGTAGAGCAAGTTTGGACAAATGCATGTGTCTCCTTCCTCACACTGTTCCCTTATGTGGCAAGTTGTGTAAATTCAGTGTCTGCCATTGAAAAATTTTATTTTTGCAGTAAAACCCCCCAAAATTTTTACTGGATACTTTTATTACTTCTTTGACTATGAAAGTCAAGGACTGCTATTTTTGGATATTGATTTAACTAAATAATTTTACATACTGATTTTCTTTGTGTTTTTGTAACAAAGGGGAAATCTTGAAGTAATTTGGACAAAAAAAAAAGTTATGCACAACTTAGCTTTGTTAAGAAGGCTATTTTGATCCCTTATTTATTGTTGGGATAGAGAATTATTATTACGGGATTATTAAGTTTAGAAACTGTTTTTCCTTCTTTATTTCAGTACAACAGATCCTGTCTTTAAGTATGTTTACTTTAACCACATGAACTTGGCACAGCAAACAACAGTCCACATAGATCTCCAGAAAAAGGCTGGGGTAAACATTCCTCCTGAAATCCTCCGTCTGCTCGGGGATATCAATGCAGACATGACCAAGTATGGAAGTGACGTTGTGCCATTGATTTTTTTTGTTTTATGCTTCCAGGACTGCACTGAGCTGCAGACCTGCCAACCATCTGGATTGGTTTTTCTGGGACAGTCCCAGATTGGGTATCTGCTGGCTGAAATTATTTTTCTATTGCCCCCACTCCGAACATTATCATCTTATCTAAACATACTAATCTCTAAAGAACACAACCCCTCTATGTCTTAATAACATGACAATACTTTGAGGGGTGTGTGTGTGTGTGGTTGGCTCTCACTTTAATTTCCCTCTGTGAGTTATGAGAGTTGATTCCCTGCTGTCAGTTGTCAACACAGGCTGCCC
>JBCIKM010212236.1:0-12649 GCA_039654465.1 Melibe viridis | reverse complement strand
CTTCCTGTTTTTTTTCCTTTCTCTCTATGGCTTTGACTCACCTCGGCACTGTGTCTATACTATATGCTATTCATTTTTACCTGTTCTGCAATGGTGTTGGTTTTGGGGACTGTCTTTTTGATGTTGTCAAAACCATATGCAATTGCAACGTCCTCCATAATATCACAGGGATGAAGAACATGTAAGGTCAGGTTAAGAAATAATTGTTTATGCTGAAATAAATAATAAATACCGAAACCACTGATTGCAATATTGTCTAGTCTTTAAAAAAAATAGATGTGATCAAATTTTTTGTTTGTTTCCCATATAAAGGACAAATTTCAGAAAAATCATGAAAGTTTTTTTCAAACAACTCACACACGCTTAATTAGCGCATTCACAATCTTGACTAAAAGGATATCTGATCGTGTAGGAGGAATCTCTACACTAAGGCTGTTTCCATCAGATAAAACTTCACTTTCTAAGCACATCTTGGTAAGAAGACGAGCCATCTTATCTGCACTCAATCTGAAATAACAAAAAAAAGGTTTGGTTAATCATCACATCAACAATAATGACAAGAGAGCTTTAAAAAAAATAAAAAGAACATCAGAATCTTTCATATGGCATGCCCTTTTCAACAAAACATCCTTGACAGCAAACTAAGCTCTTAATAATTACATAGTTGACAATACATAATTGGCTTGAGGTGCAGATCAGTATTAGAGTTTGTAACTCAGCTTTAAGTGTGAACGCACCCTTTGACAAGTCTCTACTCCATCCCCATGCCTTTTTTGTTGTTGTCTTCTTCCTGGCGTTATCCTTGAATAAATAGATGTTCAATCCATTTCTATCTTACCTTCTATTTAACGTGATCTTCTTTAGGTAGCACATTTTAATTTTAATTGTATGCCCTTAGTCCTTGACACCCCCCAAGGGAATAAGGCCATCAACAAGGGACCTTCATCTTCCTCTATCCTGGGCTGTCTTCTCCAGCTGTGACCATGTCTGGCCCATTTTCTGTCCTCCTGGAGGTTCCTTCACCAGGCGTTTCTTGGCCGGCCCCAACCATGAACAGCTATCACTAAATGCAATTTAGTAATCCATTCATTAAGAATGCTACAATTTGTTTTACTGTCTTTGTACACGAGTTGCAGGCCATATGTCCAAAAAAACAAACTTTACTGTCTGCTTGTAAGCTGTTTTAGAAGCTTATACCAGGATGGTAGTCAAAGATAGTCTCAGGAAAAGTTCTTCACTTACTCGACTCCAATTTGCTTGCTAATAACATCTGCAGCAACTTGCTCTTTTCTATAGGGTAGTTCCTGTCAAAAGACAAATATTCAAACTCTTAACATTAATTAGAAAACTTAATACTAATTCCCATTACATTTCTTGATCTTATGGAAAATGCTGTTAATTATTTCTTACTTTTTATCTATTGGTGGTTTTTGGGCCCCATAACACACGAGGGTCATACAGGAGCCCATTGCTTACTTACTCAATAAGGCCTCTGGCCCCACCTGGGACATAGGACATCAACAATTGTTCTCTACTGTGCTGTCCTGCACCATGGTCTCCAACTCATTCCATTTGAGGTCCATCTTGTGGGTGTCTGCCTCCAGGTCTCTCTGCCAACTGTTTTTTGGTATTACTCCTTTACCCTTGCGGAATCCAGGCATGGCAGGTTATACTGGTGGGGGGTTTGCGCATTGTGTGGCCAATCCATCTCCATCTTCTGCTAATTTTTTCTTCAACTGAATTTCTATTCCCTTTTTGTCAGATCCCTTCATTTCTAATTTCTATAAAGAGGAGCCCATAATCATTCCTCATTGTAACTTTTGAAGTTGTAGCCTTACATTTGTTTGGTACAATTAATTTATTATACTTGTATCTGAAAAACCCAATCACATAATATTATCAATTCACATGTGAGATCACAAAAACAGAATACCTACAGGATAAACGCACACAGATCCGTCAGGTTGAACAACCTCCACAGCTTCAACACTAGAGAGAGCAAAAACAATAAATGCAGTGATGATTTCACTACTACCTTTGATATCTGCTTTGGTATTAAAACAAAATAAAAAAAAACCATAAGGTGAAAAAGGCCAAATAGAACAGGTAAATCTTTCTACCAAAATCAATGAAGCCAGAAAAAAACAAAAAAAAAACCAAAACCCCAGCTCAATATGACCAATCAACTTATGGACTTTACTTATACTGTGATAAAGGGAGAAAAATATTTTTAAAATCCAAACTGTCACATGACTTTATCAGCCAGAGTAACCTCTGAGAAAAATTCCTCAAGGCAAGGAGCCTCAGTATTTAGCACACAGCACAAAACAGGAGGCCTACTCAAATTCAAGGCACATAGTTTTTTATTACAGTTGTGGTGTGCCGCTTCTCTAAAACATTGTGTCAACTTTTGTTTGTCTTGTGCAAGGTTTTCTATGTGCTGAGAGCTGTGTGCTATTTGTGGAGGGTTTGCCTACTGAATCCATGAATCATTATGAAACTTTTATTAAGACTTTTTACGATCCTTAGTGAGGTAATTGATGTTTTGAATCGAATCATCAAGTCGATACTATACAAAAAATAAGAAATGAATTAATATTGAAAACAAAATCAACATTGGTGCTAAAAAAGTGAAGGGAGAAGACAATTTTCAGAGCTGGCTGCAAGACTAAAATTTGAACACAATTTAAGACTACATTTAACTTAATTGAAACCTTCCATTAAGGAATGAAAAATGAATTTCACCAAAAAAAAAAAAATGGAAATCCATGGATCAGTGGAAGATTATCAACACTGTCATAAGATAAAAAGAAGCCCAATAAAAGCAATACTCTGAAAAGAAATCAGTAAAAAGCAAAAAAATTTTTTTAAACAAAACGGGTACAATTCATGAAGAAAAGAAACAAACAGATCAGAATGTTGCGTTTCCTGACCTGAAGGGATCCTCACAGTACATGGAGAACATAGCAACGATGGTGTCCAGGACAATCTTAGCTTTGGTCAAGTCTGTGGCTGTGCACTCGATGAATATGTTCTTAGTTTTCTCTGAGATCTTAGAGTGGTCTCCTAGAAACAAAACATACATGAGGTGATTGTGGTAAATTTGATAATATATACCATTTTCAGCCTTCAATAGTGCATAAATTTTCTTGCTGCTGGCTCGGAACCTCATGACGTGAAGGTTAAAAACAATTTTAAAACAATTTTCATTATCATTCATTGCTTGGTGACTTTTCTTGGACAATTCTATCAAAATCTTACTTTACATTTTTCCTTAAAACATGTTCTCACACAGACCAAAGTTAATGCACATTTTTTAAGGATACTCTTGAAGGATATTGCAAGAGTGCATTGGTCGAGTGATTAACTCACATAGTTATGTCCATAACAACAGTGTTGAATGGAAAGAGAAAGGTGTTGTGACAAACAATTAACTCTTCCTGTAAAAGAACATTATAGATTCCAGGAATAAGATGAAATTTCTTTCATTGATAGCAATTAGGACATTAAGTTGCATTTGACTTTCTGTTACAGAGTAGCTTTCATATTTTTAACAGAGGCATTGACATTTTAACATAAAAAAACCCCCAACAAACCCAAAACCAAATGCATGGTCATATAATCATGAGAAGATTAAAAACAAACAAGAAAAAACATTGAAAAACATACACTATCCAAAATTTTCCTTTGATAAATCATTTACAACCAAGTTTGAGGGGGTAAATACAACTGTATTGCTGAGGCAATACAAATTTCCCATTCAAATGTCAATTCTATGTATGAAACTGTACCCATAAGAAAAACTTAAGACCCAACTCTTTGTGTTTTTCGCTTCTGTACTGCTGAATCAGTTGCTTAGAGCAGCCTCTTTGAGACAAGATTGATGATAGACAAACCATCTAGTAGAGAATCTTTTCCCTACCATTGATGATAGGTGGCATTGATAGAACAACTCTGTTCTTGTCATAGATGACTGGGTAGACAGGCTTGTCTCTGATGATGGGTAAGTACTGCTTTAGGTGACTCTCTCCCTGACGATTGGATGACACAAACAACATCAGAGATTCAGGAAACTTTTCATCTTTATCTATACCCATAATCCTCCCCTCCAAAAGGATTAATTATTGCAAAATGAAAAAAAAACAAACCCTGAGACTAATCTTACCATGTAAAAAAAAAGTTAACCTAATATCACAACACACCCACAGAGTTAGCTCATCTAATAACCCTTAAATATAAAACCCCTATAAATTATAGAAAGCTGTGAGAAATGAAATATTGCAAAAGAGAGTTCCAATATCCATTAATTATTATAAGAAAGCCAGTTTGTCTTTTATATATTATATTATATTAGACCGAGGTGGTTGGTAGGATTCAATTGTGCCATTTATGTAGCCAAAACTTTCTAAACACAAAACAGAGTAAATTTTACCGAATACAAATCCATGAGTTCTACTGCAGTGAACTCTTTGGTCTGGCTCAGGGGTTGGAACTTGATGTCTGCAGGAGGTAGGGCCTCATAGCTGAATGGGCCCACTATGGTGTCAAGGTCATGAGTGCCAATGGCCACAAGGCTTCTTTTTCTGAAAGAGAAACAAAGGATTTAAAAGTAATGCAGACGTATGTGATAAAGGAAAATATTTTGGAAGTAAAGGTACTACAGATTGAAGTAAGAAAATCGTTACAATGTTTACTAAAGAAATACAGCAAGGTTTCACATCAAGTCATGATTAGCTCATCGTCTTCTTTGTGGAGAACAATGTGTCTTCTCAAGAGACAGCTGGACATCTTTCTTATGCTGTCAAATCTGACAAGCATGTAGAAAATTCTCATCCAATTCACCTTTAAAGAAAATGAAAAAAAAGACGTTTTAGTTTAATAATTAATATACGATATAATACAACAAAACTACACAGCTATGGGGTGTCTTCTACATCCTTGCTCTTAAAATCTGTCTCATTGTCTGCGTCCATGTGATTAGGTCTTAAAAAAAAATTCAAACAAATTTATTTAACTCTTTCCCTAATGCAAAATAGTATTTTTTCCTAATTGCATTTTACTCTGTGAAATGCATTTTGTGTTTCTGAAGTTACACATTTAATTCCAATCCCCTTATCTAGGTTTCCGGTCCAAAAACTTCTTTCTTTCTTTATCTTTACCTTTAGTACCTTTCGGTGTAAGGTTTAATTGATATGCACAAACTTTCGCCACTGATCCCTATCTAGACTCTTTCTTTTTGCATCTACAAGTTTACAACTTTTCTTTTCCACTATGTCTGCAATTGCATTTTGCCACAATTTCTTTGGTCTACCGCTTGGCAACTTTCCCTGCTGTTTACATTATAAAATTTGTTTTGGGATCCTGTCATTTTCCATCCTGTTGACATGGCTAAACCAATGAAGTTGGTTCTTCTCTATTTTAAATGCAAGGCTTTCTGTTTTAACTTCCTCTCTTATCTTACCTCTCTTTGATCTGCCTATTGATCGTCTCAGAAATTTCATTTCACTTGCCTGCAACCTACTTTTATCTTTGTTATCTACGTTCCATATTTCACTTCCATAGATTAGAGTTGGGCAATAGATAGAATTAAATATTCACATAGGCCATTCTACATTTTTTCTCATAACTTTGTTATTCATTCATTCTGCATCTTGAAATTTGGAGGGCAAATTTGAAATTAGATTACCTGCACCAAACAATGACCTTTTTACCTATTGTGGTACAAGGTGAACGGATACTTAGACTGTAATTTGAAGATGCATATTATTTTTGTTTTGTCTCCTGCCTTTCACCTCAACTTGTGGCCTGTCATCGTACATAATTGTATCTTTCGATGAATAAAACATTCATTTTATGATAGTTTACTTATTTTCCTTTCATTTGATATATGCAACACATTTTTACAAGGAACAAAATTCTAAACCTTATATTTAAAGTTGCACCTATCATCTAAAATTGGCAGATACAAAATGCCTTGATCCAGTCATGGTTTTGAGCGCAGTAGGAATAGACTTAGGGGTCCAGAGATTTCAAAGATGTGAGGACATTGAAAATGTGACAATTGTTTGGTTGGAGGAATAATTTCTATTAAGAGCACACAACAATCAATATTATCTTTTCCTCCTTAGTCTCACCTGCAAATATTCTGGTGCAGTTTGTCTTGCAGATCAATGAAACTAAGGTAGCTTAACTGAAAAAAAAAAAGAAGATCAAATTCAAATATATAGTCTTTCAAAGATGATTATATTCAAATATGATTATAAATAATACATTTAATAAGTCTCATTCCACCCAGTTCTAGAAACCTCCCATTGATGTAACTTACAACAAATTGCCTTTTTTTCCCAATATGGATGATAAAGAGTCTGCTATTATCAGAAAGAAGGGAGCATCTGCTTTGAGTTTTCCTCTTTAAACAGTGAGGACAGCTCATTAGTTATAATATTATGTCCTGCAGCTGTGGCGGGGCAAACTACTTAGCAATGCATATGCACATGGCCAAAACACATTTCCTTGTAGAGTGACACATTTGTCCAGGTGACATCAAGATGTCAAGAATAGAACCCCAATCCTGCTCCAAAAGAGAAATAGCTATATCTATAATGTTTTGTTGGGTTTTTTTTCCAGAATAAATAACCTTAATGATGATGATTGTTGCTGTTATCATTCCTTTTTTTTTTAGTCAATAAAGCTAATGCATAGACTAAGATAAAACTCAAGACTGAGAGAGTATCTTTTACTAGACAGTTAAAATTCAAAACAAGCGATAAAGACACCCATTTTACCTCATTCAAGCTGATGTTCCTGAGGATAGCAGCTATGGCATGTGGTCTCACTTGAGCAGTCTTTGCAGGGAAAAAACACAAGAGGGTCATAAGGGAGCCCAGAGGAAAGTAGGATGATAGAATTAGTTCAAAGAGGGAACAGATCGAACCAAAAACATCAGAGAGATGATTTACAATAAAAAAATATATGGTACATACCATGCTTTAATATGGATTGTAAAATTTTTTAAGCCAAAAGGAATATCTAAAAACAAATGTTATTGGTCCAATAAGCATATATGCCTTGTTTTGTGGCTTTGAAAAAAAATCTTGCTGAAGAACAGAATGCATGTTTTGATTATGATTTAATAAGTTAAAAACTTGTCTATGCCAATAGTAATAATTTGCCTTAAAAACATGTCTGAACAAATGAAATAGAAGCATTTCATTGTAAAGTTGTGTCAATCATTTTTTTTAGATTTGGATTTTTCCTATGTGAGATGAGAATGCAAGATGAATTCCACTTTTGTGGTGGTCAATAAAGTATCTTATCTTTATCCTTAAACTATCAAAGAATACCAGAGACGGAATAATATTTTAATATTATAACAATCCAGCACAGTGGACTGATCATCTGCCTGTCTTCTATTTTTGTGATCCAGAGGTTTTCCCAGCTCCTTGGAGCTAGGTCCCAACACTGCTAAGGTGGTATGAAAGGATAAGGATAACACACAAACAAACAGCCCATGACAACACTATACTCACAGACGGCTGAATGATGAGTTGTTCCATTTTTTGTGATTTTATTGTTTTGAACCTTGGCGCTTTTTGTCTGTAGATTAAAAGTGGAACAATAGCAATAAATTAAAAAATACACACACTTAATGAAAACCATGGCTGAATTATGTGTTGATCTTATCTTTGAGACTGAGCTTTCAAATAGAACTAAAAAATAAGTATTAAAATAAAGACTGCATGTACAATTAATTCATGGCATGACTTCTGAGGCATTGAAAGACAGTTTCATAAAGGTTACAAGAAAGCCATTATCCACGGATATCAGCGACCCTTCCATCTCAAGGTGGCAGGAATTATGAAGGTGATCTTCATTATATAATATGGCAAGGAGACAAATTGGCTACATATCAACTACTGTTTCTATATCGATTAAGTATGTAAATTTTTTAAAAATTTGAAGGAAAATTATTCCATCAAAATTTTAATATTTCATGCAAGCTCCCCTTACACTTTATCCATCATCATCATTGATGACATGCAGTAACCCCATAGTGGGGGAGCAATCCACAATTCACAAAAACATACAAAATTGCAGAAGGGACAATTCACTGACACAATGTATAACACTAGTACACAAATTATTTAAATGCCCTTGACAGCCATATCCACTATTTTTTTAAAGATTACCTAGTCCCATCAATGTACTCACTTTTCCAAGAAGACAAGCAGACCTTGGACAAGCCCTTCCAAACACAGTAGGTCATATCTATAAAATTGACAATTAAAAAATGTACAATTTTTTGGACAAAATGCTAGACAAACATGTCTCCATAATGTAATCTAAGACAAAAAAAAAAAAAAAAAGAAAAGAAATGAAACCGAACAATCCCAAAACAACTGTCAGAAAATTTTTTCAACAAAACCAAACATGTAAAAATAAAAAAGAACAGTGTTTCTCCACTGCAATGCAAAATTCACCCAAAATTCATTTACATATGCTTTTTAATATATAACATATAATAACAATAAAATATGGAAGACTGAAAAAGCTCACCTATTGGCTGGAATCTCAATTTTGTATTCAATAATCTCTGAGGCACCAGCAGCTTTTCCTACTCCTTGCTCTCTTTCTATCTGTTCTTTTTCAGATGTCTGTTGAAAGTATTTATAGTAATTCATGAATAAGGAAAATAATATACTGTGTCCTTGAATAAAATGAAGGCCAATGGCTGTAGTTTCATTCTTCACCAATTAGCTTTTCTGTTCTGAAGCTTATCAAAAAACAAAAACAAAATAAAAATCAGAGACACAAAACCAAGAGCAATCTTTGGGGTTTGTATGCCTTCTTAAAAGAAAAAGACGGCAACCAGACAAAAAGGTTACATTGTTTTTTTATGTCTTCATGAAAGCATTATTTAGTTATTTTAAAAAACAATAGTCAATAGAAGTTAAATTTTGTGAAACCACTTAATATTGGAGTGATTGTTTGGAAAACATAACAACAGACTACAAACATTAACCTGAATGAAATAGCCACCATCCACCCCAAACACAAGCAGTCATGTATGAATGTTGAACTTACAATCTCATCAAGCTCAAGGCCATACTCAAAGCACAGCTCATCAAACTCATTGTCAGCTGTTGAAGAGAAAACAGATTTCAATATTTCAATATATCTGACAAGGATTAGTCACAAAAAAAATTTTCAGACGATTTATTGAGCAATTTGGCAGTGTTTCTCAGATGTCAAAAGGCCTTGAATCTTGTGAGTATGAATTGAAAGACAGTCTGAGTAATTAAAAACCTTCTGTCACTCTAAGGGTATTAGAATGCACATTTTATTCCTCAGGTCGCTCATCAACAATCATAAGTGAAGTTCAGAAATAAACACAATATGTCTAGCAAAAAGTGCCTTCTGGTAAATTGGCTCATTGGTCTTTATCAACTATTTACTGTTTGGCTTAAGATTGAGTAATACCCCTTATGTATTGCTCATTGCACCACACATGGTAGACTGATCCTCTGCCTGTCTTCGTTTCTTGTGATCCAGAGTTTTTCCTAGCTACTTTGAGCTGGGTTCTGACACTGCTAAGGTGGTATGAAGGGATAAGGATAACAAAATAAAACAAGACAATGTCAAGCACAAAAAATGATAATTTTCATCACCATCCATGGCTTGTATTGTTCAGTACATTGCCGATCAATTTTTCCATCTCTGTCTTCAGAACACCTGAAAAAATCTGTTATGTTGGTGCAGCCAATGTGTCATTTTTTAAGGGTGTTACAAAGGTGGTACGTTGTCTACCATGAGCTCTTATCCCATAAAAAACTTTCAATGATCCTTTGTTTTACATCATTGGAATCTTTGCTCTCTGTCCACCATGCTTTTCTCACATTTAGATACCTAAACCTTTTGCCTAGCTGATTTCAACCAGCTTGTCTACAATTTTCTGAACTGTCTGCCTTGTCTACCATGATCACAGCATTATCTAAATATCTTAAATTGTTCAGTACTTCAGTGTAGACATTGCAAAAATCTGGTAAAAGAATGCAGCTTTGTCTCACTTCATTCCATGTCAAAGAAAAGACATTCTTCAAAGATAAGAAATATATAATAGGCCTACTACTACTAAAAAATAATCAAAGTGGTTATTTGCGCATTTGTCTTTTCTTTCTCTTCTTTTTACCATTCAACTTCAACAGTCTATTTATTCACGATTTTTCTCCATTCAACTGTGTATATATTCTTGATGTTTCTCCATTCATCTTAAACTGTGTTTTTCTTCCCCATTCTTTTCCAGTACACACAAACTTTCTACATTGTGAATAGTGAATATTCCTTTCTCTCTTTCCCCAACACCCACCCGTTAATTGTCACCCAATACGATTTAGACAACCAAAACTATCCAGGAAATGACGAGTTCGAGAGTTCGAGCAAAGGACTGACTACTGTTTTGTCTCGCAATACAACTGATGCGGAGTCGTACATGACACATTAAAATGGCGGACGTGACTCGGGCCAGCACAACTGATGTGAAGCCACACTCCATAGCATTTGCAAACAATTCAATGCGTGTACCTTTCTCTCTGTTTCTCAGATTTATTATCTTTGTTTGTTTGTCTATCCTACCAGTTATTCATACAAATGTACCAATAACCAGGCCCAGTTATTGGTACAATGTTACGAATAACTGGTACTGGTTAATCAAAATTCAATTTATTGAATCAAATATTTTTTCAACAAAACTTAAGACATCATATTGGAACACAAAATTTATGGTTCAAATGGGCTGTAAAGTCTGGGTAGAATTGAAGAGGTACCTCCTATTTCTTATCTCACATGGAAAGGTGTGTCCAATTACAAATCATTTTTAAAAATAAAGATAAAGACATGGAGTCAAGTCTTAATCTTGCATCTCAAACTTACTAAAGCAAGATAATGAACTTTTAACAGACTGCGTAAATATTGTTTTGAGAGTGCAATCACGGTTCCTCCATTGTCTAGATAAATCAGTCTAGCAGAAGGGATGTGATTCCCATAAACCTGTAAAGAAAAATAGAATGATTGATGTGATGTTCTTACTGTAGCTTCTACCCAGAGCTTTGAAAAGTTCATCTCGTTTGACTGAAATGGTCGGCATTTCGCTGAATCAAACAACTGTCTCCAAGACCACAAAATTTAGGTATATTTATTTCTTTTCTCCACGCCTGGAACACTTCGATGACGAAATCAACAGCAAAAATGGAGAGAAAGTGAAAGGAGTAGGGGAATATATAACAGTTGCTGACAGTTTATGATAGCCGGCATCCAAAAAGAATGCTCGTGACTATCTTACTTCATATTTTAAATGGTAGGCTTATGAATCCTTAGCATCCGATGCTTGTAATTGACCGTATATGATAAGGTACATATAGGTTTTCTCTTACGTGAGTGAGCGTGGAGAATATAAACACAACAAAATCATTAAAGAAGACACATTGGAACTTAATTTGTTCTTGATGGGCCTTACACAAACACATACATCGACAGCAACACCCAATCTTACTGTGTCGGTCGACACAACAGAAGCAGAAGAAGGATCGACGAGTTAACAAGGGAAGGAACATATTAGAAGAAAGAATTCAATTACATTTTTTTAGGGAAAGGGGGAGGTTGAAATTTGATTCAAAATTAGTTAATAGAGATTGGATAAATGACGCTAAGAATTTAGTTTGTAAATTGTTCATTTTGTGAACCTTGTATTGCAGTCTTCTTCTATCATACAGAAATTAGCTTATTCCAATGAAACTATCATATTCTTTGAACAGGCAATTAATGCCTACAGGTTTCTCACTCTCACGGTTGAAGTTTTAGTAATGTCTAAATGGACACCACTTTATAAGCCAGCCTTTGGAACATCCAAATATATAATTATGCGCTTGGTGGATTATACTCGTGTTTGGTATTTGTAAGGCAAAGCAGAAAAAAAAGTCGTTTTGAAACTTATTTACTATATTGATAATAGATGATACATTGATGAACGGTTGTGAAGCTCAGAGGCGCCCCCTGGGTTGTCTCCTTCCGAACAACAATTGTACCATGCCTAGCCAGGCACCGTTGATGACATCATTGGTGTATTTTCTTTAATATCAATTCACCTTGTGGTAAATCGGCCCATTGGTCTTTCTCAGTGAGCAATTGTTTGGCTTAAGATCGAGTAATACCCCTTATGTATTGTTCGTTCCGCCACACAAGATTAGGCATGGTGGACTGATCATCTACCTATCTTCATTTCTTGTGATCCAGAGTTTTTCCCAGTTCAGCTGGGTCCCGACACTGCTTAAGCGGTATGAAGGGATAATGATAACTATAACAAAACAAAACATTTTCTTTATGAAACAAGGATGTGGTATCGCACAGCGACTTCAGTATGGTGATCACCGTGGATAAGCTGTACTATTATCAGTTGATAAATGATGTTTTACTTAGGCGCTGCCTACGTCTGAATACTTTAAATCATAATAATTTTATTACATCCGAATTTTTGTTTGTTTTTATCCATGGTTTTTGGGCCCCACGACACACGATGTTTGTTTGTTTATTTATTGGAGGTTTTAGGGCCCCACGACACACGAGGGTCATAGAGGAGCCCAGAGGAAAGTAAGAT